>JAMKCH010036689.1:0-34537 GCA_023653785.1 Ophioderma brevispina | reverse complement strand
CCTTCCCTGCTTTAGCGCCCACAGAAGCACAAGTATGAGTAAACAAAATGCGACGTCTGCTTAATTAATCTCTTACACCAGCTTCAATATGCACACTCATAATACGGATGGATAGTTTGTACGACAATCTTTTACGCTGGGAAGTGGTGTCCCGGCATAGTTTATGAATTAAAAATGGGCCTATAATTTAATTGTTCAATTCATATTTTTTATTATTACATAAATATTACTATTTGCCCAAGGTATGTGTGTGGACCCAATTCCACATGAAGGACTCCACTCCATCTAGAATCCCTCGCCATCTAGACATCCATTTGCCTGTGCCATTTATTGCATGTAGAATCAATCCAGATTCCAACACCACTTCCAACAGGATATCAAAATAAGCAGATAAGCCACCAGTTTATGTTCCAAAAAACGAAATCAGCAATTACAATAGCCAGCAGGGTGATGATACGGAAATTTATGGCCTTCTTTGTTTAAAGAAAGAAAGTGCACAAGGTTGTTTTAAAAATGATTCTAAATAACACACTCTTTCCTCAAAGAATTCTAATTACACTGCAGGAAAATTGTAAATTAGCTGCATGTGATCCAGTGGATTGAGGGCCCGACCCACAGTCAGGTGTGGGGAGTGCGGAGCCCTGCTGTGGCCAATTGTGTTGTGTGCCCTAAGGTAAGGCACTTAACCAAGTTACTCCTCTCCTCACACGGTTAATAAAATGGTACCAGCGAGAGGCCTGGGGAAGGATACTGATTTGTTGGGGGAGGTGTGGAAAACTCCACAAGATAAAACAACATGGATAAGTCTGGCCAAAATGCCAAAGGAACAAGAAATGGCACTCTGCAGGTGAGCTTGCACAGCATAACACTTTACTTAAAAGAGTGCAAGGCCAAAAGGGCAAGAGAACCCCCTCCCTGTAAAATGAGTTGTAAATCAGGAATTTGATGAAAAATCATGCAAAATCAGCCTGTTTACCCTTATTACTTGATTGGGACATTTCCCCTGGGTGGCTATTGCCACCTCAGACCCACTGCCTCTAAATTACCAACAAAAAAATAAATCTGCATAGAAGGGAAATATTAAGACATAAAGGGGTTGACAGTGTCCGTTATGGGCGAAAATGTGTTCCGAGGTCAGAAAGATCTAAATAATGGGTGAGGCGCAGCGAGCCCATATTTGAAAGTTTTAATGACTGAGGAAAATTATGAGCCCCTAAATGAGCACATCTGCAACCCTTATTTCTATTTCTATTACCCAAAATAGCTTCATTTGAATAGAAAAATGCATTGGCGACAATTATTGCAAAATATGGGCAGTTAACACTGACCAATCAGAAGCTGCATTTTTTCAATATGGGCAGCATAGGTAATAGATGATTATTATTACACCTCATGAATATTCTGAACATAATCATGCCATTTCATTGGCTGATTTCCTATACGCGGCTATTTCCCTAGGGAAATAGATGAACTGGTTCCCTACAACCTTGTCCCCAGCGTCACAGGAGGTGAATAAAACAAATACTACATGGTTTAATATCGAGAAATAGCGGCACACTATTTTCCCTTGGTACTGGCTACCGGCTATCACCCCTCACCCTTCGGATTCGGGGTGATCGGGTGGTAGGCCCAATACCTCGGGAAAATAGTGTGCCCTATTCCTTCTAACCATTCTTGATAATCTGCTCTCTGGTGAGCTTGAACTTTTCAAATATCACATAATAAGTGCCATCGTTACCAATCGATAAATAGTACTCAATGACTCATATTTTTACAACCTTTGGCATATATGGGTCAGTTATTTTATTGTATTGAAAATTAAAAACAAACACATTTTGGAAACATCACATTAGAGATCTTGGGATTTTATCAGCCTTTGTAATAACAGCAGCTATTTAAGAGACAGAAGAGATTCCATGAAGAAGCACCCCCAATTTTTCTCGAACCCCAGTTAAGTTGTACATATTGGGAATGCTTACCAATGTGTATATTAGATCACATGTCACACCTGAAGTGAATAATAGCCTAATACGCCATCTTTAGTAATAGATATTTAGATTTAGTAGTTTATGTCGTGCCACGACAGATTAAAGTCAAAGCATGGTTTTCTATAGGGAACGATAGCAATAGGCCGGCAAGTTCAAAACAAGGTTTGCGGTTTTCTTATCTACCGTTTGTCCAACAACTGTTGAAACGTTCTTGTAGGTGGGTCTACAACGAACCAGTGAAAATTGGAGAGAAGAAATTTGTATCCTAAAAAATCTCCTCTGTCACTTCAGTATCATTCCATTGTCGTTTTCTCTTAAATTTTAATAGAATGATCGTAGTAAAATGGCAAAATTAAAGCAATACCAGACCCATTTTTTGGGGTGCCCCCAATTAAAATGTTTGAGATTTTTGCACATTTGCATGGAGTGGCTAGTAAATACACATGTGTGAATGTAAGGCTTGAACTTGTCTATGTTCGCACAAAATAGATTTTGTAATTAGAATAATATTGGAGATCTCCAATAATAATCAACAGCTGCTGGAAACGCCCTTTCAATGTGGGAATAGCTGGGAAAAGTGACAGTATGTGTCTATGTTCATCCCGTTCATTGGTTCAGCCAAGTCAATTGTTCAGTTAGCGTCAAGTAAGTCAGGCACATTTCTCAATGGACAGACAGAAATGTGGCCGTTTTGTTTAAAGTCCGTTGTTTTAAAATTACAATCGCATATGCCAATTCTAATTACAACGTTGCTTATTTATGACAAGTACACCATTTTTTTAACATACCAGTTGGCCAGGTTTATAGTTTACAAGACAATTACACACAATGGTTCAAAAATTTCAAATTTTGAAAATTGGGGCGGGCCGTCCGAACTCTTCAAAAATGTGCTGGTATTGCTTTAAAGGCATATTTTAGCCTCGGCCTGATGACCTCAATAAAGTTGATGTTTTTACTAATCTGAACCATGGGCCCTAAGTATAGATGTGTGTTTAAATCGATGTGCAATCGCCTTTGATTGGGCGGCACCATAGGCCATAGACAAAAATTTTCTCATAATGTCAAAAATGTACTCTCGATCAACTAAAATGTTTGAAAAACACTTTCTTGAGCAGTAGCAGTATAACAGGCAAGGGGGAGGGGCGGGTGAGGGTTAAAACTCCAGAGAGATTTGACCAGGAAGAAAAGCTGCGGAAATCATGCTAAACAGCCTTTTGCTTTCTCGCTTGGGACATTTTTACCTCTAAGAAAATCGCCTCAAAACCACCTCCAACAGGAAAATCTGCCCTAATAATGGGAAATTGCCGCCTCTGACAAGTGATCCCTGTTATGCCCTTGTTCTTAAGGATATCTAGAGGAACTTAAAGAAAATGCAGGTGCTAGACTGTCACCATGTACCTTTAAAACTGTGCATAAGAGTGACGCTCCAATGCAGGCCGTAGCCAGGGAGGTTGCCGGGGGTGCGACGCACCCCCCAAAAATGACAAAGTCGATTTATGATGTTGAAGGTCGCTTTTTATGATGTTGCAAGGTCCGCCTTTTAATGTTATAAGTTTGCCAGCTGTTAAAATTATGTGGTTTCAAGGCTGTGGAGCAGGTATAAGAATAATAATCAGCGGTTAATACTATTGCATTACGATGGTTGGTGTTATTATACTGTTTTCTCAACGGTGCGGGATGGTCGGTACTGTCACCTTGGTACGCAAAAGGTCCACTTTGGCAAATCGCACCCCCGTCCGGCCCCCCACATAAATTCTGGCTACGGGCCTGATCCAATGTGAGAAACAAAAATTTGTTGTTTTCATAACATGCTAAGATTGGTTAGCTATTCAACTTCACCAATTCGATTTGGATTTTTTCATACTATGTTCTAAGGGTATGTGCACTTAGGATATAAACCATTGGTCTGTCTTTATTTAGGCCCCCTCATTACACCAATATGCAGGAAAAATCTCTTAGCCACAGCCAATACATAATCCACACCCCCATCTGGTAGTATTTGTTTTGGATGTTTCCGATACAAGGTTCCGTAATTTGGCAGCTCCAGTTTAATTGGCCGTGTGCATGATGAAAAATGAGCGGTTGCTCTATTTTGTAATAAGTATTTCCTGTGTAGCAATGACGACAACACATAAAGGCAATTAAAAACAAGATAATGAACCTGTGATAAACACAAACTATCAAATTTATAATCCATAATCCAATGCTCCAATGGTTTCAATTCATGATCATTTTTATAGTCAGTACATATCTACCCAAAAAGTCATGTATAGGCTACAGAAGTACAATAATATATTGATGGCATCAAAAGTGTATTTCTAAGAACTTGTGAGGTAAATGGTACCAGTTTTTTAAAAGGCATAAAATATCAATGCTATTGGGAGGTTTGCTGACCGAGCAATAATAGTGAGCTACTGAAAAGATATTCTGAGTTAACCACAAAGACGGTTTGTTTATTGTTATTAAATGAAAAACATAGTTGTCCTGCAGGTATAAAACTCTATGAAATTTATCTAAATTTATTTTATGCAGTTCGTAATGTTTAAAAACATTCACTTTTAAAGGAAAAAAATACTTAAGGGAACAAAGTAAATTGGTTGTGAAAATGTATCATAATCTACATGTCAGTATTGATGTATTTAAAGGAGCCCAAATCAATAGCCTTCCCCCCCCCAACCCCCGCTTACCATTTTTTTAAATTATGTAATCACCTGAAAACTGCAATTCCCTAAGTACAGTACTAATTTTTCCCCATCATTTATGTCAATTGTTTATCATATGAACCCACTGGTCTACGTGGATATTTGCCAGTTCCCAGTACACTAAGTGATACAAGCAGAGTTTACAAATAATATAAAAAAAAACAATCCTTTCCACCCAGTGACAGTACTAGACCTTTGCAAATGGTGGGGGTGGGCCCAAGGGGAAGAGGGGTTTCCGAGGCTAATTTGAGTCCTTCTCCATATAGACCAGTGAACATCCTATGTCACTTCTTTGCTGCCTGCGAATCCATTCTGCGAATAATCGTTAGGCCATAGTATTAAAAACTCTAATAGATACAATTGCACAGTGGTTTGTAACAGTCAGGGCCAATTATTCAACGATACCAGGCCAATTAAATGGTTACAAACAGTGCTGTTAACTGGTGTCTATAGATAGACACTGTACAAAGGTCAGTTTATTTGGGGGGCTGGTGGAGGGAAAGGGTTCTGAGCAGGAGGGCATCTCACCCCCACCCCACTGGTATGTACGGTTTCCACCCTAGGCTCATCAGCCACAGCACGGGTCACTGTAAGCATTCTAGTCTTTTGTCTGCTTACCACAAGCACAGATGCAAAGATTACCTCCAGAGAGGCAAAAGAATAACTGTTGGATACATTGTTTGTTAAAGCAATTAATTAGCACATTTTTTGAAAGAGTGCCCCCAATTTTCAAAATTGATATTTTTGCCCCAACAGTTATGTTGGTAATTGGTCTAGGAAACTATACACTGTAGAACGAGAATCTAAAAAATGGTATTATCATGAAAATAAGCAATTTTGTAATTATCATTTGCTCCAGATTGGACTTAATGGAAGAGCTGGAAATGCTATGTTTATGTCCGTTCAATGATGAAATAGTGCCACCCAAGAAAATAACCTCTATCTGGACTTGACTGAACCAATAAAACAACTATGGATGAGCGGACACGTACAGGGCGCTATTCCCGGCTATTTCACATTGAAAGGCCGTTTCCAGCAGCCGTTGAATTATTATCAGAAGATCTCCGATTATTAAGTATTCTAATTACAAAATTCCTTGTTTGTGAGATAAATACGGATTTTTGAGCATTACCATCACAGGTATAGTTTACTAGCCAGTTACCAATGCAACCGTGTAAAAATTTCAAATTTTGAAAAATTGGGGGCGCTCCCTAAAAAGTGCTATTATTGCGTTAAAGATGAATGAAATGAAATGGGGATTTAGATATTCCTGACTGGCTCTGATCAAATCCCGGGGATCAAATGTGGAATAAGTTGTGGACATGTTCCTGGGTGTGTAGGAGTGGGTCACATATGGTAATGGAAGTGCTTTGAATTTTTTGAAAAATATTATATATTGAGAATTTTGATCTTCGAGTGACTATCATAGCCATAAGCAGGGCCAAGAGTAAAATTGCAGGATTCATTTTACTTTAGCTTGTATGTTTCTATCATCAGTCACCTCTCCATATAACATATTAATCACGAGATCGTCTGTTACCATGGCTTTTTGTCTTCTATCATGGCTAATAAATAAAGAAACATCAATCTTTGTGTATATGTTCTGACGTCATTTACTAGTAGAGAGAGAATGGATCACTCTCTAAATGTTATTTCCTATTAGGTCATAAAAATAGAGGAGAAAATGCATTTGTCCCCAAATTTCCACCCATTCTGCCTTTAAAAAATGTACACTTTGAGTTAACTGTTTTTTTAACACCAACCCATGAAAATGCAAAATTAGCAGCTTGAGGGACAACTAAAATAAAAGCATATTCATACCCATGTTTCATGTACCGTACAGAAACTTTTTAGGTTACTATGAGCAATAAAATTTGTTTTTCAATCTTTGCAGGCAAACATCAACAAGCTGCAGATATGCTCTTGTGCTCTAGACTGTGAAAGAAGTACTTTGTGATTCACGACCTTAAAAAGGTTGTTTTTCATATTATCTGAACTGTTGGCCTACGTATAGTGTGGGCACCTTGTCTTAATGCCTCTGGGGTACTAGAAATAAAACCCGAGTGCATTTATCTGAAACTCAAGAAAAATACACAAAGAGTTGTTTGAATTTCCCTCCAAACCCTTTGGACTGGTCCAAATACTTATTATTTATGTTCTAATTGTCTAGAAGTCTCTATTTACTAGAGGTATTTAACTACAAACAAAAATATTTTGACTAAAAAATGAAGGGAAAAGGCTGGAAATGACCAACTGACTTTGAATTGAATCTAGATCCCTTAAAGAGACACTGGCACATTTGAAAAATAGTGCGCCCTCAAGGTTTTTCAAAATCGATATTTTTGCATGGTTGTAAGGCTTTTTTATATACAAAAGCCCTCACCCGAAATGATTAAGACCAAATCAGCTTCCTTATGGGGAAACGGAACGATTTTAAAATTAATGTCGCCGGTGACACTAATTCAGCAGACGACGGAAATGGCATTTAACACAAGAAACGCACGCTGTATGCATGTTTCCCACGGTATGCACCCTGTTTGACCAGTCTGTGACCTTTGTGGTTTTAATATCAATGATTACGAGTCTATGATATTCATGTAATATACACATTTGTTGATTAAAGTTATGGAAAACTTCAAAGTTAGCCTAAAAATTACCTGGATGTATTTAATCTCTTATTAACATCCCTATTTGTTTTTAGTGTTATATGTATGTGTAAAATGTATCTCTATTCTTCCAATGGCCTAGACTATTATTTGAGAGCAAATTGAAGAAATTTCATATTTTGTGAAAATGTGCCCCTTTAAGGTGGCTGTTAAAATATTCCTGGGTGTAAAACTGCTTTTTATTGTCCGCTATTACGCTAGTCATGCTCCAGTTTTACGTCTGAATGCGTTTATGCACCACTAATTAAAAATAGCTGATCGAAATTGTGGCGCTCTCACCATCGAAAGTGATATGGCATGTGTTACACAGTGTCACCCGCCTGATGAAAACAATGCGCCTTCTGAGGGCAAACAGTCCGAAATGCAGTGAAAGCATCGCATCATTCCGCGGGAATGACGTCCCAGTGCAACAAGGAACATCGCGTCATTTCAGGAAGACGGCCCAGATGCAACGAGGAACAATCCGGCAGTTTCCGTAAAGACGGCCCAGATGCAACGAGAAAATCGCGTACCATTTTCCGGGGGTTTGGTAAGACGGCCAGATGCAAGGAGGTCCAATGAGAGTCCATTGCGCGACAAAAAGTGTTGACGGCACGATTGCAACGAGAAACATTTTCACGACCGGTTACCCGTTTTCGTTGGCTCTCATTGATCGCGGACCGGTTAGGGTGAATGAATAGTCATTTTTTTACAACTCTACGACTACATCTTAATAAAAAATTGTGGTGCATCCCATTTCAAACTTCTTCTACCCAGCCACTCTGTGAGAGTTATTAGTAACTTGAAAGGTATAGCAACAAACTCTTGTGAGGAGTTATTATTATCTCTTGTGACAGCAACAACCACAGGAGTCATTGCTTCTATTGAAGATGGGAGCAAACACTTGCGAGACATATTGCTATCTATGAAGACAGCAACACTCTTGTGAGAGTAGTTAAGCTACTGAGACAGCACAACTCTTGTGCAGAGTTCTTGCTATCTACTGAAGCCAAGCAACACTTGTGAGAGGTATTGACTATCTACTGAAGACATCAACAACTATTGGAGAGTTATTGCTATCTAATGGAGACAGCAACAACTCTTGTGAGAGGTATCGATCTACTGAAAATGTGAGAGTTATTGATATCGGACCCAGAAACAACTCTTGTGCGAGTTATGCTATCTATGGGACAGCAACAACTTTGTGAGAGGTATGGCTATTACGGAAAACTGAGTTATTCTATCTACTGAAGACAGGAAAAACTATTGGGCGAGGTATTGCATTACTGGAGACAGCCCAATCTTGTGAGAGGTATTGCCATACTTTCTTATGTTTTTAACCCCCCCTTATTCTTCCCTTCCACTCTTTCTAACTTTTTCCCACTGTGAGTCTTTAGTCCTATTCATGCGGCCTTCTCGACGTTCACCCGCATCCTGTCACCTTTTGTCCTCATTTTTTCTGCAAAGTATATTTAATTACCTCGCCCCCATACCCCTGTCTCCCCGCACTTCATTTCTGCCTTCCTCAACTTTTATTTCGTCTTCCCTTTCGGTTTCAGTCCAACTTTTTTGTCTCATTCTTCCGTTCCTTGTTTCTCCCTCCCTCTAATTCTTCTCATGTTTTTGGCGGATATCTAGAAAACTGTGAGAGTTATGCTTTCTACTGAAGACAGCACACAAGGAGTTATTGCGTTCTACTAAAGAAAGAGCAACAACTCTGTGAGGAGTTAGGCTTCTACTGAGACAGCAAAACTCACAAGAGCTATGCTATCTACTGGATGACAGAAACAAACTCTGTGAGAGTTAGGGCCTGTCTACTAAAGACAGCAACAACTCTTGTGGAGTAATTGCTATCTACTGACGCCGAAACAAACTCTGTGAAGAGTTAGGTGCTTTACTGAAGACACAAACAACTCCAAGAGCTATCGCCTATCTACTGGAGACAGAAAACAACTCTTGTGAAAGAGTTAGTGCTTTCTACTAAAGACAGCAACAACTCTTGTGAGAGTAATGCTATCTACTGACGCCAGAAAACAACTCTCTTGTGAGAAGTTATTGCTATCTAATGAAGACAGCAACAACTCATGTGAGTTATTGCTATCTACTGAACAGTGACAATCTCACAAGAGCTATTGCTATACTTACTGAAGACAGAAACAACTCTTGTGAGAGTTGTTGCTATGCTAATAAACAACAACTATTAAGAGCCTACCCTATTGCAATCAAATGAAGGACAGGCAGTAACAACTATTGTGAGAGTAATTGCTATCTACTGAAGACAGCCAACAACTCTTGTGAGAGGAGTATTTGCCACTATCTACTGAAGACAGCAAAACCTTGTGAGAGAATTGCTATCTAATGAGACAGCAACAACAAACTCTTGTGAGAGTTATTGCTATCTACTGAATACAGCCAACAGCTCTGCTGAGAGTTAGGATATTACTGAAGACAGCAACAATCTTGTGAGATTTATTATATCTGCTTAAGACAGCAACAATTCTTGTGAGAGTTATTGAATCACGAAGACAGCGACAACTATTGTGGAGTTTTACTATCTGTGGAGACAGCAACAAACTCTTGTGTGCGAGATTACTATCTACTGAAGAACAGCAACAACTTTTATGAGATAAGAGTTGTTGCTATCTACTGAACAATGACAACTCTTGTGGGAGTTAGTGCTATCTACTTAGACAGCAACAACTCTTGTGAGACAGCAACACTCTTGTGAAGTTATTGACTATCTACTAGAGCCAATGACACCTCTTGTGAGAGTTAGTGATCTACTTAAGACAGCAAATTAACTCTGTGAGACAGCAACACTCTTTTGAGACAGCGGGAGACAGCAGCAACTTATGAGAGTTATTGCTATCAACAGAAGATAGCAAACAACTTACATGAATACATGACTATCTACTGAAGATCAACAACTATATAAGTTATTGCTTACTGAGGATAGCAACAACACTTGTGAGAGGTATTGCTATCTACTGAATTTAACTACGAGTGGTTGCTATCTACTAAAGACAGCAGCAACTCTTGTGAGAGTTATATTATCTACTTACAAGACACTATCAGTGATTGAAAAATATTTGAAATTTGCAGGAATAGCTTCAAAGTGAAGGATAAGTCTAGAATTCTCATTAAGTTACTTTTCCACCGTAGATAGGAATTGACAGAAAAGGAAGAAGAAAAAGGAAGTATCAGATTCTATGATTACAATTCCCATTCATTAAGTGTTATGTAAGTGTCCCGAAGGAGAGTAATGACTAAAATTCCGATTCTGCCTTATTAGGTTGCTTCTGGTCTTATCATTTGACGGGTAGGTTAGGCGATACACTGCTACTTGTTACAATATGCACAAAATCTGATTTTGATGATTTGTCGATTCTGATTTAGCAAATCACTGATAGTGTCTTTAAGACAGAAACAAAAATTCTTTGAATTTAGTGTTTTAATAGCTACTTATGACATTGCTTTATTGAGATTGCGCAATTGTGAGAGGTATTGCCTATCTACTGAAGACGCAACAACTCTTGGAGAGTTATTGCTACTACTGAAGATAGCAACACAAAGTTAGTCTATTGTTATCTAATGAAGACAGCAACAGCTCTTGTGAGAGTTATTGCCTATCTACTGAAGACAGCAAACAAGTTTTGTGCGGAGTTACTGTATCTACTGAAGACAGGACAACTCGTTGAGAGTTGTTGCTATCGACTGAAGACAGGCAACAACTCGATTGTGCGGAGTTATTGCTATCTACTGCAGACAGTGACAACGTGTGAGAGGTATTGCATCTAATGGCGACGCAAAAAACTCACAGGAGTTATTACTATCTACTAAAGACAGACAAAACTTGTGAGATGTTATTGAACTATTACTGAAGACCAGCAACACTATTGTGAGAGTTACTACTACTAAAGACAGCAACAACTTACAGGAGTTATTGCTTTCTACCAAAGACAGCAACAACTAACAAGAGCTATGCCTAATCTATTGAAGCCAGCAACAACTATTGTGAGAGTTATGCTTATTGTTGAAGCCTGCCCCACACCACACACCTGACCCCGCCGAGAGTAACACCCTATGATATTGCTATATACTGAAGAAAAGACAACAATTTTTGTGTGAGTTATTGCTTTCTACAAAAACAGTGCAAGTCTTGTGAGAGTGTATGCCTATCTAACGGAGACAGCAACACTCTTATGAGAGTATCAATAGAGATAGCAACAAACTCACAGGATTATGTATCTACTGAAGATAGCAACTCACAAAGGTATTGCTTACTGAGGATAGCAACAACACTTGTGAGAGGTATTGCTATCTACTGAAAACTGTGAGAGTTGTTGCTATCTCTAAGAGAGCAGCAGCAGCAATTTGTGAGAGAGTTATTACTATTCTTACTTAAGACAGCAACAATTCTTGGGAAGCATTACATCTACTTGAAAACAGGCAACAACTTGTGAGAGATATTGACTATCTACTGAAGACAGCAGAGTTGCTATCTACTGAAGACAGCAAGAGTTGCTATCCACTGAAGAAGCAAGCAGTTGTATCTACTGAGCAGCAAGATTGTTGCTTTCTACTAGAGGCAGCAACTCTTGTGAGCGTTTTATACAAAATATTTAACTGCCCTATGAGAGGCATGGTTGAAACTATAGACCCAAGGTGATCTCGAAACCATAATATGCCCTGAGGCCATGCTCTGAATAATAAAAAGCAGTCAATATTTTGTTTTATATACCGAATATATATTCTTGTCATCTGATTGTTAAAGAACATTCTAAGCAAGGATGCTACACAGAACCTAATCATGTGTAGGACATGGCATGCATGCACGGTTTAACAATTTTGGGTAACTTAGGGTCCAAAAACTTGTGAAGAACTAGCAACAACCTTTCTTGTGTTGAGGAATTGATGTTGGAGTCCAAAAAGGATAAGCCGTAATCGACTTCTTGCCAGTTTTTTGTCGGAAAGATGGTACAAATCCGAATCGGCAATGTTACACGGCTGCAGATGGCCGTCATCGGGTTTGTCAAATTGATAATCCTCGAATATCTTCATGGTGGATTGTACTGACGTTTGAGATAGTAGCCCAGAGTGTGGTTTGAGTTCAATACCACAATCACACAGTTTTGGGAAATTTCACATCAATAGGGTCATGTGATCACATAAAATCTATTCTTGACACATAAAAACCTGACTTTTACACCATTTTAGACCACAAAGCGTTTAGTACTTAGGGAATTTTTTGCATGATGATGAGAATGTTTGTGGTCTAAACTTTGAACACTGTTTATCCCTAAGTACTGACATGTGTTTAGTTACATCGGTATTATAGGCACATTGCTATGCATCATTGGGGATTGATTCAAAACACCCTCTGTATTAAGCCCAATGAGCTGCAGCTCTGTTCCGTTCATCTCTTGATCTACCAGCTCAAAGCATGAATACTGATGATGCGATTCAGCCATTCCCTGCCTTAAGCACAGTAAGCACAGTATTGAGAAAAAAAAATGCGATCGGTCTGCTTATATTAAATTCTTACACCAGTTCAATATGCTCACACTCATAATACGGTATGAATAGCTTGGTACGACAATCTTTTACGCTGGGAAGTGGTGTCCCGGGCATAGCTTATGAAAAAAATGCCTAATTTAATTTTGTTCAATTCATATTTTTTATTATAATATTACTAGTTTGCCCAAGGTAGTGGGACCATCCACATGCGACATCCACTCCATCTAGCAGCCATCGCATCTTAGACATCCATTGCATGTAGACATTTATGCATGTAGACATCACTCCAGACTTCCGACCCATCCAACAGATATCAAATAGCCAGAAGCCACCATTTATGGTTACAAAAACGAAATCCGAGCAATTACAATAGCCCAGCAGGGTGATACGGACATTTATGGCCTTCTTTGTTAAAGAAAGTGCACCCCATGTGTTTCAAAAATGATTCTAAATAACCAATCTTTCCTCAAATCATTCTAATTACCCTGCCAGAAATTGTTAAATTAGCTGCATTGTGATCCAGTGGATTGACGTACCGAACCCACATGTCAAAGGTTGGGAGTTCGAGCCCTGCTGTTGCCAATATGTTGTGCCATTAAGTAGGCACTTTACCCAAGTAACTCCTCTCCTCCCAAGTGTAATAAATGGAGGTACCAGCGAATGCCTGGGAGGTTACTGATTTGTTGTGTGGAGGTCTGTGGTACTTCCACAGATAAAACAACATGGATAAGTCTGGACCCAATGGCAAGAACAAGAAATGCATGTCTGCAGGTGAGGGTGAGCTTGCACAGCATAACACTTTACTAAAAGCAGTGGCAAGGCCAAAAGAGCAAGAGAACCCCCTCCCTTTAAAAAGAGAGTGGTAAAATCAGGAAATTTTGATGAAAAATCATGCAAAATCAGCTTGTTTTACCTTATTTACTCTGATTGGCGACATTTCCTGGGTGGGCTATTAGCCCCCCTCAAGAACCACTGCCTCAAAAGTTACCAACAAAACATAAAATTCTGCATAGGAAGGGAAATATTTAAGAAATAAAGGGGTTGACAGTGTCCTTTATGGGCGAATTAATGTGTCGAGAAAGTCAGAAAGACTAAATAATGGGTGAGGCGCAAAGCCGAGCCCATTATTTAAAGTTTGAATGACTGAGGATACATTTGAGCCAATAAGGAACAATGCAAACCCTTTTATTCTATCTATACCCAAAAATCGGCTTCATTTAATAAGAAAATGATTGGCGACCAAATTATTGCCAAACTAATGGCAGTCAACTGACAATCAGAATGCCGCATTTTCAATAATGGGAAGCCCGAGGTAATAAAACTTATTATTACACCTCATGAATATCATGAACATAATCATGCCATTTCATTGGATGATTCCTATTACGGTGCTATTTCCCTAGGGAAATAGATTGAACTGTTTCCTACAACCTTTGTCCAGGAGTCACAGTGAGGTGTAATCAAAAAATACTACATGTTTATATCGAGAAATAGGGCACACTATTTCCCTTGGTACTGGCCTAACCGGCCCTATCACCCCTCACCCTTCGGATTCGGGGTCGGTGAAGTTGGTAGCCAAATACCTCGGGAAAATAGTGTGACCTATTTCCTTCTAACCAGTTAGTATTTGTATAATCTAGCTCTCTGTGAGCTTGAACTTTTCAAATATCACATAATAAGTTGCATCGTTACCAATCGATAAATAGTACTCACAGGTTTGACACTTGTAAGCTTACAGTTGTTGAGTTATTGATTTTTCACCAGCTGATGAGGACAGACAAAAACACATTTTGGACAAATCATAACATTTAGATCTGTGATTTTAGTCAGCCTTGTAATAAAGCAGCTATTAAAGAGACATGAAGAGAATTCCATTATGAGAAAGCCCCCCAATTTTTCGCGACCCCAGTTGATTACATATGGGGACATTCTTACCAATGTATTAGATCACATGTAATAAGATGACTAAGCCGAATACGCATCTTTATGTAATAGATGATTTAGTAGTTTATGGTCGTGCACGACAGAAAGTCAAGCATGGTTTTCTATAGGAACGATTACAATAGGAGGCAATGTTCAAACAAGGTTTGCGTTTTCTTTTACACCTGTTTGTCCAATATAAACTGTTGAACGTTCTTGGTAGGTGGTCTACAAAACCGATCCAGTGAAATTTGGAGAAATTGTTATCCAAGAAATCTCTCCTGTCCATAAAGTCCATTCCATTGTGCAGTCTCTTAAAATTTTAATATAAATGATCAGGATTTAAAATGGCAAAATTAAAGCCTACCAGCAATTTTTTGAAGGGGCCCCAATTTTCAAAAGGTTGAGATTTTTGCAAAGTTGCATTGGGAATTGGATACTAGTAAACTACACATGTGAATAGTAAGGCTTGAACTTGTCTATGTGTCCCAAAATAAGGAATTTTGTAATTAGAATAATATTGCGGAGTCTCCAATAATAATTAACAGCTGCTGGAAACGCCCTTTCAATGTGAAATAGCGGGAAAATTGCAAGGAGGTGTCTATGTTCATCCATGGTCAGTTGGTTCAGCCAAGTCAATTGTTCAGTTAGGTCAAGTAAGTCAGGCACTTTTCAATGGACAGGACAGAAATGTGGCGTTTTTTTTAAAGCTCTGTTGCTTAAATTACAATCGAATATGCCAATTCAATTTACAAAGGTGCTTTCTTTTATGACAAGTAACATTTTTGACACATTACCATGGCAGGTTATAGTTTACAAGACAATACAAACCAAACTGTTCAAAAAGTTCAAATTTGAAAATTGGGGGGCGCTCTTCAAAAATGTGCTGGTATTGCTTTAAAGGCATATTTTAGCCTCGGCTGATTGACCTCAATAAAGTTGATGTTTTACATCATCTGAACCATTTTTTTGGCTAAGTAGACGTATTATGTGTGTTTAAATAGTATGTGCAATTACTCTTGATTGGGTGGCACATAGGCCAGATACAAAACATTTTCTAATAATGTCAAAATTCAATCTCAGAATAAACTAAAATGTTTGAAATAACACTTTCTTGAGCAGTAGCAGTATAGCAGCTAACAGGAGGGGGAGGGGGTGCGGGTTTCCACTCCAGAGAGCTTGACCAGGAAGAAAAAAGCTGGGAAAATCATGCTAAATCAGCCTTTTGCTTTTCGATGGGGACATTGACCCTCTAAGAAAATCTGCCTCAAAACCACCTCAACCAGGAAAATCTGCCTGAATAACTCGGGAATTTGCCCCCCATTGACAAGTGATCCCTGTTATGCCCTTGTCTTGAGAGGACTTCTAGAGAACCTTAAGGAAAAATGAAGGTGCTAGCATCAATTGTACCTTTAAACCTGGCAGAAGAGGACGCTCCAATGCAGGGCCGTTAGACAGGGGTGCCGGGGGTGCGACACACCCCCAAAAATGACAAGGTCCGTTATGATGTTGAGCGTCCGCTTTATGATGTTGAGGTCCGCGTGGTAATGTTAAAGTTTGCCAGCTGTTAAAATTATGTGGTTCAAGGCTTGTGGAGCATGTATATGAATGAATAATCATCGGGTTTATACTTTGCATTACGAATGGTTGGTGTCATTATACTGTTTTCTCAACGGTGCGATGGTGTCCTGTCACCTTGGTACGCCAACAGGTCCACTTATGGCAACTTTGACACCCCGTCAGCGCCCCCCAAATAAATTCATAGCTACGGGCTCTGAATCCAATGTGAGAAACAAAATCATAACATGCTAAGATTGGTTAGTATTCAAACTCACCAATTCGATTTGGTATTTTTCATAATATGTTCTAAGGGTCTGTGCACTTAGGATATAAACCACTGAGTCTGTTCTTTTATTAGGCCCTCATACATCAATATGCAAGGAATCTCTTAGGCACACCAATACATAATCCCACACATTCTGGTAGTTATTTGTTTTGAGGTTTCATATAAAGGTTCCCTAATTTGGCAGCTCCAGTTTAATTGGCCGGCCTGTGCCCGTGTGCATGATGGGAAAAATGCTGCAGCTGCTCTTTTTGTAATAAGTGTTGCCTGTGTAGCAATGACGACAACAAGAAAGGCATTAATAAAACAACCCGGGATAATACCTGTGATAAACCTCACTATAAAAATTTATAATCCATAATCAGCTCCATATATGGTTCAATTCATGATCATTTTTATAGTCAGTAAATATCTACACAAAAGTCATGTATAGGATACAGTAAGTACAATATTATATTGCAGTATCAAAAAGGATGTTATTGATAATGAAATTGTGAGGTAAATTGTACAGTTATTTAAAAGGCATAAAAATCAATGCTATTGGATGTTTGATGACAGGCAATAATAGTGAGCTAATTGAAAAGATATTAATGAGTAACCCAAGACGGTATGTGATGGTAATAAATTATAAAACTTAGTCGTGCCTGCCAGTATAAGCTCCTATGAATCTTTTATCTAAATTCATTTTATTGCAGTGTAAAACATTCACATTTTTACAAGAACATAATATAGTGAAACAACGTAAATTTGTGTGTGAAAAATTGTATACTAATCTACATGTCAGTATTGATTATTTAAAGGAGCATTAAATCAAAGAGCCTTGACCACCACCCACCCAGTTACCATTTTTAAAATATGTAATCACCTGAACTGCATGTCCTAAGTACAGTACTATATTGTCCCAATCATTTATGTCAATTGTTTTTATCATCGAACCAATTGAGTCTAAGTATGGTATTAGACCAGTCTCAAGTACACTGTGATACAAGCATTAGTTTACAAATAATAAAAAAAAAAAAAAAAAAAACAATCCTTTCCACCCAGTGACGTAATCTATCTAGACCTTTGCAAATGGGGGGGGGGGGGGCAACCAGTCAGAGGATCAGAAGGGGTATTGAAGCATTTTCTGAGGGGCAAATTTGAGTCCTTCTCCATATAGACCAGTTAACAGCCTACGTCACATCTTTTGTTGCCTGTGAATCCATTCCTGCGAATCGTATGGCCCACATAGTATTTACAACTCTAACAGTACAATTGCACAGTGTTGTAACAGTTCAGGCCAACTTATTTCAAGTTACTAGGCCCTAACATGTTTTCAAACAATGCTGTCTAAATGGTCTATAGACTGTACAAATAGTCAGTTTATTTGGGGGGTTGGGTGGAGGGAAAAGGGTTCTGAGCAGGAGGCTTCGGGGTGGGCACTCACCCCCACCCCACACCACCCACTGGTTATGTCACTGTTCCCACCCGTTTTATAATCATAGCCAAAGCACGGGTCACTGTAACCATCTAGTCTTTTGTCTACCACAAGCACAGATGCAAAGATTACCTCCAGAGATGCAAAGCATCACTGTTGGATACATTGTTAAAGCAATAACAGCCCACATTTTTTAAGAGCGCCCCAATTTCAAAAATTTGGATATTTGTGCACAGTTATGTTGGTAATTGTATAGGACACTGACCTGCGAACGATGAATGCTAAAAAATCGTGGAGTTTATCATGAAAGAAGCAATTTGTTGTAATTATAATTTTCGATCCCAGATTGGACTAAATGGCGAGCTGGCAAATGATAGGTTATGTCCCGTCCAGTGAAAATAGTGCCACCTCAAGTAAAATAACCTGTATCTTGACTTGCCTGAACCAAGTAAACAACTACTGGTATGCGCGTGGCCACCACGTGCGCGATTCTCGGCTATTTCACATTGAAAGCCGTTTCCAGCAGCCGTTGAATTATATCAGAGATCTCCGATATTAATTATTCTTAATTACAAAATTCTTCATTTGTCGATACATAGACATTTCGAGCTTAACATTCACAGGTATAGTTTACTAGCCCGTTACACAAGCAACCGTGTAAAAATTCAAAAATTTGAAAAATGGGGGCGCTCTCCTAACAAAGGTGCTTTATTGCTTTAAAGATGAAATGAAAAATGGGGATTGTAGATGATTTCCTGACTGCTTGATCAAATCCCGGGGATCAAATGTGGAATAAGTTGTGGACCTGCTTCCTGGTGTGTAGGAGTGGGTCACATTATGGTAATGGAAGTGCTTTGAATGTTTGAAAAATATTATATATTGAGAATTTTGACTTGGAGGACTATCATAGCCATACGCGGGCCAAGAGTAAAATTGCAGGCTTCATTTACTTCGCTGTATGTTTTTATATCATCAGTCACCTCTCCATATAACATATGTTAATCACGAGATCGGTCTGTTACCATGGCTCTTTTTGTCTTCTATCATGGCCTAATAAATATAAAGAAACATCAATCTTTGTGTATATGTTCTGACGTCATTTACTAGTAGAGAGAGAATGGATCACTCTCTAAATGTTATTTCCTATAGGTTAATTAAAATAGAGAAGAAAATGACATTGTCCCCACATTTCCAACCCATCTGCCTTTAAAAAATGTACACTTTGAGTTAACTGTTTTTTTAACACCAAACCATGAAAATGCAAAATTAGCAGCAGCTGAGGGACAACTAAATAAAAGCATATTAATCCCATGTGTCATAGTACCCGTACAGAACTTTTTAGGGTAATAGAGCAATAAAATTGTTTTTCAATCTTTGCAGGCAAACATCAACAAGCTGCAGATATGCTCTTGTGCTCTAGATGTTGTGAAAGAAGTACTTTGTGATTCACGACCTTATAAAAGGTTGTTGTTCATTATTACTGAACTGTTGCCTACGTTATAGTGTGGGACACCTTGTCTTAATGCCTCTGGGGATGGTACTAGGTAAAAATAAAACCCGAGTGCATTTATCTGAAACTCAAGAAAAATACACAAAGAGTTGTTTGAATTCCCTCCCAACCCTTTGGCTGGTCCAAAATTATTATTTATGTTCTAATTGTCTAGAAGTTCTCTATTTACTAGAGGTTTTTAACTACAAACAAAACTATTTTTTGACCTCTAAAAAATGAAGGGAAAAGGTCAAATGACCAACTGACTTGAATTGAATCTAGATCCCTTAAAGAGACACTGGCCACATGAAAAATAGTGCGCCCTCAAGGTTTTTTCAAAATCGATATTTTTGCATGGTTGTAAGGGCTTTTATATTACAAAAGGCCCCACCCGAAATGATTAAGGACCAAATCAGCTTCCTTATGGGTCAACGGAACGATTTTGTAAAATTATTAGCCGGGGTTTTTGACGGTTGACACTAATCAGCAGACGACGGAAATGGCATTTAACACAGAAAACGCACGTGTATGCATGTTTCCACGGTAGCACACCTGTTTGACCGGTCTGGGTGACCTTTGTGCAGTTTTAATATCAATGATTTACGAGTCTTGTAATTTCATGTAATATACACATTGTTGATTAACGTTATGGAAAACTTCAAAAGTTGCCCTAAAAAAGTACTGGAGATGTATTTAATCTCGTATTAACATCCCTATTTGTTTTAGTTGTTATATGTCTGGTAAATGATATCTCTATTCTTCCAATGGCCCCTATTAGGCTATTATTTGAGAGCAAATTGAAGAAATTTCATATTTTGTGAAATGTGGCCCCTTTAAGGTGCTTATTAAAATATTCCTGGTGTAAAACGTTTTATTGTCAAATATATTTCCCCATATACCCCTTTCAGCTATTTAAAAATAATATTGTATTTTGTGGCAAGGTGCCTGTGACTGTAATATTACAATCAAACTACAAAATAAGAACAAAACGTCAGATGGATTAAAAATACAGCACTTTATATAACGACCTAGACCAATTACTAGGCATAGCTACGAGTGCATATACAATGGACGCTGTACAACTGAATCTAGGAGTATTAATACGGTGCCTCATCAGGACTCTACTCACTCTCATCATGGCTTTTCCGCCAGTTGTCGAACCAGTCTATAAAAAAAATCTCACGTCATCAAAACAATATCTTGCTATGATAATTTATTAAAACAAGAAATGTGGCACTACTAGGTCGAGAAATTGTCGAAGCAACCTCAAGAAAACAAAATTTTGTGAAAAAACAGCTCCGTAAAAATAATTGTCATTTCTGTTAATTGCGGGTGTGCTATTGAATGGCGTGTATATGAGGGTGAGACTGTGTGATTGTGATGGCTAATTCATGTATACAGGATGTGACAGTGTCTGTTCAAAATTGACAGTATTATGCAGCCTGGTCTTGAACAGTGTGATTGCAGGGGGAAATAATTGAGGTTGGCCAAGACGGGTCGAGAGACATTCTTAATGGATTTGATTTGGAATTTCCAAAAAGGCCGAGATTGTTTGAATTCTATGTTCTGATTATGGTTACAAGGCCTGCCTTTAATTCTAGAATATATTATTATAAGATGTAATTTCTTATTATTTTTATTACAATCATGATCACACTATTAGGCCCAAACAAAATATAATTGTGTTGCCCGGTAGTGGGAAAAATTGAGGCGGGTCGGTCTGTAAGATTTTTTTAAAATTAGTTTTAATAAGCACCCAAAATGACAATTTGGGTGAATTTCGCACTTTTTCTAAAAAAAAAAAATCTAAAAAAAGGGGTGCTTTTAGACCTATTTTAATTTTTTTCTCTGTGCAAGGGTTGAGTTAGAAAAGGGACAACAAAATTTTAGGCCTTATGGCAGGATCATACAACATAATGTATTTCACTGAATTCATCACCTTATTGTTCATTCTGCCCTCTTCACCAGAGTTTTCACTACTCTGGTCGATGCTGATCACGTCACCTGCGCTCAATGTCAACGGCCATAAGTTGTGCCTAATTGAACCTTTCCGACTGTGTCAAAATATAACCGAAAACACTGGCTTCCTAAGTACCAAATGTCAAGGGTCCAAAAATAGTGGTATTTTTGAGTTTAAAATCAACAGTTTTCCCTCATGATTTCTGCTCGCCAAAAAACAACCAGCACTTTTAAATGTCTCTAGTGATAGCCTTCCTTCACATGTCTTACATGTCAGGAAGTAACATTCTTAATGCAATATACTGCCATTGAATCAAACGGCAATACTTATTTCTTCATATTTTTTGTTGAGCAGAAATTGTTCCACATCTGTGGATGTGATCAAGCCAAAATGAGTCTAAAATTTGACCAGATTCTATTTTTACTTTTCCATGTACTGTAATCACCTGTAAAGCCACTATCAGGATTTGATAATGAAATCGAAAAATCAATCAACATCAGATGTTTTTTGCATGTTTGTACCATACAGGTATCCTAATTATACCCCTTGCAAATGATAGGACCAGAAGCAACCTAATAAGGACAAAATCAAGAAATTTTAGTCATCAGTGTCTGTACAGACATCTCCAGCGCTGCGTACACTAACTACACACGGAAGTTAATGGAGATTCGCATTTTTGAAGACTGCCGTTTTCTTATTTCTCATTTGGAAAAAGTAACTTCTGAGAAACCTGCAGACTTATCCTTCAATTTTTTAAACATTCCCGCAATGTCAAATATTTTTCATCCTTTTGGATAAATCACTGAGGTGTGTTAAAACAGTTTACATTTTGCTGGAACTGAAACCCCTTTAAAATGTCTCCATTAAAAAGTTGAAGTTGAATGGCTGGCCAAAACACAGGAAACAAAAGATATTTACTTTATTCTAGATATTTTCCAGTGTCCAATTCAGGGGCACATGAACAACAAAGACATGTAAATGAACTAAAGAATAGACCCTCAATTACTTTTGTAAAGAACATCACAGCAAGAAACCTACCAAACAGTTAATGATTGCAACAACCAATTTTGCATATAATCTATTACTGTTTCCAGCAAAGAACTCTTGTGGATTATTATCAGATTTTTCTACTTCAATTCTTCAGGTATAGATTATAATTGAATATCGGTCCTATACTGGGGTCATAGCGTAATTGTAATGCCAATCCGCTCTCTCATTGTTCTTTTGAAAAGAAAAATACATCGTGGTCCCCGGACCGCGAGTGTCGTCTGCCATCACGGTTTGTGAAGTGGGCCAAAGGTCACATGAGGTTCATGCCAGTCACATGAGGTCCACCAAATGTCACCCCCCCCCTCCTTTCCACCAAGTTACATCATCGTATCCCGTACGGATCATACGGCTGCAATATATTAAGGGTTAACATTTTGACCACAGACACACACAGACATTACCAAAGTGCTTATGTCCTTCTGCAATTCTTGCAGATGAACACAAAAAATATGAAGTGATCATTGTAGTACATGTACACAGTCACGTACATCACCCTTTTTGATTAATCCCATGATGCATAGCAATGTTCTATACCGTACATGAAACTAAACACATGTCATACTTAGGGTAAAAATTTTCCAAAAGTTTAATAACCACAGGACATTTATAATCATGCGAAAAAATTTCCATTAGTACTAACGCTTTGTGGGCTAAAATGAGAGTTAAAGTCTGGGTTTATTGTTTAAGAATATGATTTTTATGTGATCACATACCTTATTGAGGTGGAAATTTCCCAAAACTGGTGCATTGTGGGGATGACTCAAAACAACCCTCTGGCTACAGATGCAACCCAACAAGTGATGGGGGTTCTGTGTTATTCTAATCCGTTCATGAGAAAACGCTATAGGCGGGTACAGGGGCTTAATGTCATGTTGTTAGATTTTAGCGAACAGCTTTGAGACATTCTGGAACCAACGGTATAAGGTGGTAGGAATACTTGTGCATATTTCTAACGAAAATTTTAAAAAAACAAAAAATAAAAAAAAAAATTCAAAATTTTGAAACAGGGAGAATAAATTAGTAGAAATACACTTGCACTTTCCACATTTCACCAAAAGACTGTGTAAAATAGTGTGTGCTCTAATTCAAAAATCAAATTAAGAAAATGCTGCATACATAATTACTAGTTGTAATATTTAGGCAATGTGATTTTCAATATAATTAATATGTATGCTATTCACAATATAAATGGACTTCAGTGCCGTTAAAAGAAATCCAGTAGAAGTAGAAGACCCTATGACACATAATTACGGAAACATGGCACACACCAATGCAAATTTCAATTCTTGCATGAAATGCTCCCTAAAAAATAGTGCCAGTCATGACTTCCCTGCTCTCCATATTAGTGGAGAACGTGTATAGAGAACCTGTACTTAAAGAATGACATATCAGCGTTCTGCTGTGAGAGTCAAAATATGTAATGTGATCTGAGGAAAACCCGCCAATGTCGCACAGGTAACAATTTGAAAAAGTAAGGAAAATAGCTTAAATCTGTTATATTGTAACTTTATTTTTGTCAAATTGTATAAGGCGACTTTTGACACGTATCAAGAGAAAGAAGTAAAACAGTTATGGAACAACTAAATATTCCAAAATCTGCAGTGATAGTAAAAACTCAAATTAAATTTCCCACCATGTGATGGGTTTCCCAGATCGCATCACATATTTGAAAATTTGCAGGAATAGCTTAAAGGGCCATGGCCTGATCGCTAATTATTCTTGTCCCCATAACCCCAGATTTTTAACCGGAAGTTCGTCAAAATTTGGTATCAGAAGAAAGCTACTATTTTTTCTCTTCACCCTGTGAAATCTTAAAGGCTAACGGATGTTTTAGTTTGGAAGTTATGAGCATAAAATGTACTACATTTTTGGTCTGAAGCCAATATTGATTTCCCAGTACTCTATGGGCTTTAAAAAATCACGTTTCTATCTCTCGATCAAACGTATTGAAATATCGACAGCGAAACCTTACAGGTGGGGTTTTGGGGTGAAGGCCATTCTATCAAGATGAAAGCTTCCTACACTTAAAGCATCACTGCAACATTTGCCAACCACAATTGAAGTCTTCCTTTCATTTGCTCTCAAATGATAGTCTAGGCCATTGGAAGAACAGAGATAATTATTACACAATAAATAACAACCCCAAACCGAATAGGGACTTGATATGAGGATAAAAACTCCAGTTAATTTAAGAAGGCCCAACTTTTAATTTTCCATAACTTTAATCACATGTGTATATTACATGAATATTTACTCGGACTCACCATATTAAAACCACAAGGTTATAGACCTGTCAAACAGTGTTGCGTGGGTAACATGCATACGGCGTGCGTGTTCATTGTGTTAAACACCATTTTCGTCATCTGCTGAATTAATGTTTGCCGGCGACCGTATATTATAACTCGTTCTGTTACACCTCAGTAAGCTGTTTTTTGGTCTTAATCATTTAGTGATGGTTTTTATATAAAGCTTTTACAAACCATGCCAAAAATATCGATTTGAAAATCTTAGGGCGCAACAATTTTAAAATGTGGCCAGGTCTCTTTAAATCGGCACCATCCCCTTTAATAGTACGGATATCCCTGTAGAATTCACTTAGTTTAATTTTTTTACAACTTAAAAAATTGTCCAAAAAAGGATCAGCAGTGTTTGAAGATAATATCACCATTTCATTACCTGTTGCAGAAGTGATCCTTAGGACATAATGAACTAAAACATCATTTTTTTTTTTCTTTATTAGGTTGCTTTTGGTCTATAACTTGCAGGTATGTCTTTTACAGACATGCAAAATCTTGATTTTGAATGATTTTTTTTTTTTTCAATTTTTGACTTAATAATTGAAATCACTGAGTTCCTTAAAAATAACAAATATGTTATAAATATTTTTATTACAATCACATCTCATCATTCAAATGGTTTCAGGGAAAAACTAATAAATTACCATAAAAAAGGACTTATAAATCCTCTGGTCTGACCGTGTGTTATTTAAATTTGTGCTAGTGTATAACGTGTAATGTGATACGGCCGACTAGTAGTGGTCCATACACTATTCACATTGATACTTTCAAACGTATTTTCGAAAGCATGTTAACAGTAGTTTGTAAGTAAAAACCAAACCTTGGTCACTCATTTGATATTTTGCTATTAAAACTGGAAAAAAAATATGGTTTTGTTAATTAATAAAACATAAATTAAAGTTATAAATTTGAAAAGGTTATATGCCAATATGGGGTCCTTGGATGAAATTTAAAAAAAATCTGGGGTCTTTGGGTGACAACAACAGCGGCTCAGAACCTTCCCAAGTTCCTTTTCGCCTACAAATTCTTTTCCTTTCCGTTGCCATCAGGAACCTCTCATAGCAATAACATGTAATCATGTTCCCACAACAAACGTTCCGTACATTTATCGAGAAGTGCGCTTAAGTCTAGTGGGGTTCAATTTCTAATGTATAGCAATGAAATGATCAAGAAATGATTCCGATTGATATGCCGCTTCTTTGTGTAAACAGGCTATTTTCATATATTTCCTTCATCATCTTCAGAATTTCTTGGTGAAACCAGCCAGAAAGTACGTATCAACTGAGGCATTTAGAGCATAGATTGAGCGAACAGGAATTGAGTGGAGGGGTCCCCTACTGTCCGCCAGCGGGTATGCTTAAACAACAACGCGTGGTAAATAAGACTATATATTTGATTTAGGTCACAACAGGGTGGTATCAGCTCTGTGTTTACAAATTCCGACCCGTACTTTCATAATACTGTCGCCCAAATGATCCCTTACTTCTAAAGATTAATTATAGTAATCTACAAGTTTCAGTGGATGATATCCAGCATTTTTTATATTTGTATAACGTTTTTGGGTCATGGTAAAGAATAGCGGGGACATTAGGCAGGTAAACCGGGGATGGTTAACTGAGTCGAGGATGGAAGTTGCGAACAGTTAGGCAAGGAGGTATGATTTGTAGGGATAGGAACGGGGCTAAGAATATCGGACTTGCATCATGATGTTTATTTTCTTTTGGCTGGCAATTTCAAATTCATGTGCAGTGATTAACATTGAGTTAGTGGACCGTTAGTGATTCGAAGTGTAATCTCTTGACCGTATATAGCTGTTGATAACTTAACGATGTTACCTCCCAGCGCCAAAGAAAGAAATGGAGTCAAAATGCCATACCCATCGATAATTGGTTCGCGAGCAAAGGATTATGGGGGCTGGCTTCAGTGCTCTTGTGTGACAACGATGCTAAAAAGGGATCTTAACAACCTTGCATAGCATTTGCTGTTTGGTTATAGCACTTGCCAGCAGGGTATTTGCTTGGTTGAGTTAGTTTGGTGTGGTTTTTTTGAGTTCATTTGCTAAAGGTGATTTTTTTCAGCCGAAACGTCGTTGTTTTAGTGTTGCTGTTTTTCTGGTAAGTGGTTGTTCCTTCCTGCGTTTCCTAGTGTTGGTTGAGATGTTTGTCTGGATAAACCTGCATATGTGTTACTCAAGGTTGGCGTTCCCCCCCCATACATAACGTGTATGGAATACTGCCGACATGTTGTCATACAACATTCACGTGTGTTACTTTCTACAATTTTCGAAAGCATGTTAACAAGGAGTCTGGAAATGTAAAGTTATAGCCAAATATGTGTCTTTGGATGAAATTTTTTTAAATCTGGGGTCTTTGGGTGACAACTATGCTAAAAAAGGGATCTTAACAGCCTAAGACGTGTGACTTCCTAGGGCGGAGTCCCCCCCCCCGGTCCCTCAACTCAACTCAGCATAGAAAGTGGGTGGTAAATATTGGAGCGTTCTTCATTTTGTAAAAAAAAACCTTTTCAATGATTTTCATTGATTTACCCCCTTTTTTGCAAAAATCGATGAAAAAACAGGGTTAAAAAATACCCCCTATTTCAAGGTTTTAAATGACAAGATTTTCACACCGCTTGTCACAGTGACTCTTATAATTTAACATTTAAGAAAACAAAAACATACAAGTATCAAATTACTTTGTCTGCTGTACTCCCAGTAGCCCGAGGTTGCTCTGGCTTTTTTCCGCTACGATAGCCCTACTATCTTCTCTAATCTTGTGGAGGTAGGTACGGACAACGTGCAACGTACGTGAACGAGCTGTACTCCCAGGATGATCCTGTCTTTATTGGGGATTAATACAATACTGTTATACTGATTTTAAACTTGAATGAAAATGCAACAAAGATAAACAAAGGAACCTGTAAAACTTTGTAGTCAACCTCAACCAAGTCTGTGAAATGCCCCTTTGAAAATTCGCGGAGACGGATGCTCAGAATTCAGAATACCCCCTTTTTGTGATTTCGCGGTCCTGAGAGGACAGTAAAAAATATACCACCTTTTCCGAGAAATTTAGAAATCTCATGGTTACCACTTTTTTATGTTGAGTGTTGAGGGACCGGGGAGGCCCTCTAAATTCCACTCTATAGCCGGGAGCGGAATTCAGGACTGCAAAGCAACAATGTGCGTAACTCGATAGTGTCATACGATGTGCAGTGAACCCAAAAATGCATTTGCGCAGTTTGTTTTCACAGCGATTCAGGGTTTTCACCGCGATGTGACATAGGTCCGCTTCCATTACACGACCTCATATATATTAGGGTACTTTTTGGGCGACTATAGCTTGCCATAATGGGTATAGTTTACTAGACAAAAAATGACACTAATTGTGAAAAAAATCTTTAAAACACAATAAATGGCGTGTAATTCTTTAAAAAGGCTATATTTAAAGCAATAAGGAATCATTGTTTTAGAAGGAGCCACACATTTTCAAAATTGATATTTGGGCACAGTAGTTACATTGGTGATTGTCTAGGAAACTAACCCTGCGAACGAAGGAGAAATTGCTCAAAAATGCATATATATAAATGAAGCGATTTTGTAATTAGAATTTGGATCCACAGAGTGACGGCAAGATGGAAATGCTACGTTTGTACGTCATGAGAATAGTGCCACTCGAAAAATAACCTTAACTGATTTGACTGAACCAATTAAAACAACTACTGGATGGGCGTAGACACGTACATGCGCTATTTCCCGGCTAGTTCACATTGGAAGGCCGTTTCCAGCAGCCGTTGATATACTATGGGGATACATAATAATATCTAATAAAAATTCCTCGTTTGTGAGACACAGACATTTTCTGAGCTTACCATTTCACAGGTATTGTTACTAGGCGGCAGTTACCAAGCAACCGTGTAAAATCTCAATTTTTTGAAAAATTGGGGGCATCTTCAAAAAAATGTGACTAATATTGCTTTAAAAGGTTAGCTCCGACTTAGAAAATAGACACTGCTCACAAGCAACTTTTGATATCCACACATATACCAGATAGGTATACAAAGTTAGGCCAAGTAAAGAAATAAACCAGTTAGACTTTTTGAAAAAAGTCATCCATTGAAATACACAATTCAAAAGTACCAACCATAATTACAAGTTTGCCTTCTATCCAAGAAGCTTCATCCAACTTTGGCAACGTTTGCCCAGAGAAGCTGTTCTAGTTCTATGTTACACCATCAGTTAAACTCTTCCAGAGCTACGCATACCAGCCATCAGGGAACCAGTTCCCCTACATGGGGCCCACATCTTGTAACTCTTGCTCAAGGTTTGTATATAGTGCACCCTTGTTTTGTTTTATTGTTTGGAGCACCTATCTTCTTTCCGTCCGACGGGCTGGCCGACTGTCACTTCTGCACCAAATTCCCAGTTTGGCAGAGTTCTGCTGTTACAGGGATTATACACCAGACCCAGTTGGTGAGGGGAGGCCCTTATTATTTGTTATTTTTTTTTTTCAAAGATGCCCGCCATGTCTAAGATGCCACCAGATATTGCGTTGTGGAAAAGTAGATCTATATTCGAGAATGTTGAAGAAATACGCAACAAACTGAAGGATACGCTCTTTAAAATAGGTAGGAGAGTTTCAATAGTGCTCCGAAATTTTTGTTGACTTTGTTTCCCCCTTTAGCCTTCTTTTTGGTGGCGTTGTTGATTTTTTTTTTTTAAAGAACAAATAACAAAAAAATCGTGTGGCATCCAAAATCCGGAGTGGGCAGGACGATGAACTGGTTTATTTCTTTTACTTGGCCTACTAAAGTGCTTGTTCCGATTTATGTCCATTTCTAAAATGTCTCCTACATTGAATTAAAAAAAGAGAGCCTGCACTCTTGCATGTAATGCCATATCAAGCACCATGGGAAATCAACTTGCAGTTTCGATGGTAGAACCAATAACGCATATTGCAAAACCCGATTCAAAGTACTGGGGCAAATATTTATGGTTAACCAGTAAACCGCAAATTTTCGTTTATATCTTGGGAATGAAATCGATTTGAGGGCTCAATTTCAGGACGACAATGAGAAAAATACCCGCCTTTCAACCGAAATCAAAATCGATACTACTTCCGTAAATCAGGGGTCCCAAAGACGATCGGAACCCACACCTTTACATTGTTTACCATGTTGAGGTTTCCCATCAGTCACTCGAATACATAGTAGCTTAGCCAGCAAATCCAACTGAAATGTGTTGTGTCTTTTTATCTGCGTGAAGTACGACTAGATATTGAAATGTCACAAATCCCCAACCAGGTAGTGCCTAGTCCGAGGTTGCTCGACTAGACACTCCATATTGGGTGGTCGTGAACTAGGTCCCGAGCATAGCTATGCAGGGCCCATCACGAATTTTAAAACCGACATTTACTCACCTTGACTTACAAATCCACCTATTCACTGATTCTTATTTCTAACGGCTGTGCAGTTCATGTCAGTGTACTTACGAGGACGTTTGCGTCAATAACTGGTGCAAAATGAAAGAAAATTGAAGCACTAAAGTATACTTAAATTTGCCATTACTAAAATTCCACATCGAAAACTTTGCAGAAACATGTTTTTCATAATACTCAGAATTGCTTTTTGGTCCTATAATTATTTATTTCGTTATAATAACACCCGGGAGTCGAATAACAAATAGGAGGTCGGTAAGTTGAGTATTTTTAAAATCTTTTTTCCCCGACAGGTTTTTCCGTCGGCAAAACCCCGCGATATCCGATGTAATCTATTCGTAGCCCCGGGCTTCGCCCGGGCTACGACGTGTTCGAGCTAGGTAGTGCCTTGTCTAAACTCCGCTGTGTAGTCCAATGAAGGAAGGTGATGGATGGTTTCATACCTTAACCATGCTGACAGCACATATCCTGCCAATGACCGTGAAATGCCTGAAAAGCTTTGCTGAAGTGGTTGTTGTAGCATGGCTTCTCTTGGGCTGTATCATCATAAAACCCCATCTAAAAACACTGCGCACCTTTAAAATGCTGAATAACCACTATATCTGATGTCATTGCTTCATGAATTCCATCTTCAAGGAATCAATTAATTACGAATACTATTCACAATACAACACACCGCTTGATCTGTACCAAACAATTTGGGTACATTAGTACGCAGACGTGAAAAGAGCCTTGATGGAACGAATCACCAAGCCGTCCTACAAAGGCCGAATAAAAGGTCAATTTCACACTCTTGAGACACCTCCAAGAAATATTCATAGAGTATTTTAGGGATAACTCATCAAAATATGTACATCTACTTACGTAATCCGAGATAGTTTTCAAAATGGCCCAGAATAAAAGAATTCCCGACGACATGAACCCGACTCGAGCCACAGAATAGAAGTCATTTGTGGTAATGTTTATATTGGCGTTTCTAGATAGTGTGTTACTATTCCTAATTTCATTAAAACGTTCATTTATGGTTTAGATCTTAGGCGTCCAGATTTTGTCCGACATTTAGCTTTGAACTACTGAGAGTGTTTCTTTACAATATCACAGTTTGATCCCATATTATGGATTTTATTATAGTATTTACGACATACACATTTTTGCTATAATGAAAACACACGTGTTTGTCCTAATTTCAAAGCAGTATATTAGTTACGTTTTTTATCAATTCTTCCAAACCTGATTGACAACTAGTGTTTCACATATTTTTACTCTAGACAAGTCTTGAGCTACTAACTCATTTAGGGCGTCTTGTAAATTTGAACCAACATTAATTAGTAAACTGAAATAATTATTGTCATCGAGGTGACATTTTTAATATTAACAAAATAGTAATATGAGGGCGCGGTGATCAGATTGCTGTTCAGACCCGTTGCTATCCTACCGAAGATAACAAATGGTTTGATGAGAATACAGACTTTCCCCCAAAATGTGACACTTTTGTACAAACAAAGTGCGCATGAGTCTTTGCTTGGTATTCCTTTGAGGCCAATAAACAAGCTTTCATTTGCATCTATTTTCCTTCCAATCCGATAAGACAACAAAGAATAATTCTTCATCAAAAATGAGAGTGCAAATCACCTCGGTCCCCTTTCTCTGCCTAAAATGCAGGAAGCAACATGAATACACTTGACTTTGGACCATATCGTCCTTTCCTCTTAAGGCCAAACAATGGATCTTGTTGTGTTATTTTTCTATTGAAGGATGCTGAATTCCTGTCACTTAGTACGGGTTAATAAACGAGATTCCCATTTTAGAAGGTTTTGTATTGGGAGCTAGATTTGTAAATGTTTTTCTATAGTTTCTATATGTGCTGAATCCAGAATGTATTAAACATTCTGAGTTCAGCAACCCTTTGAACATAGAAAAACATGTTTAGGTCCAACCTCTTGGGAAAAAAAAATGTGGAGAACTTTGTGAAATAAGGGGGTAAATTAGTAGGCCTACAGGGGTAAATTTGATATCAAGTCAAATTGTGTTCCAATGTACACGTTGTTTTTGTCTCATTATAAGGATTAAAAGTATATTTTATATAGGTCCCACCTTTAGTTACACGCACAGCCTGATAAGGTTCAAAGTCATTTTGAGGCAAAAAAATCCAGTGCTAAGTGTTGAAACCAGTGTCAAATTATTGCCCTGGTTATACTGAAGAAGAAACTGCATTTCATTCTTAGGTGACGCGCTGTATACAATTTGGGAGGTCAAGTTTTGGTGACTCCTATAGACATAGCCATGCAACCCTCGTTTACATTTTGTACACTAATTACGAAACCAAATGCCACACATTGTAAACTTGATAAAGCTATTGCTGAATCCACCATGCAGTGGTGTAAATATCATAATAATGCTTCCTTTCTTTTCCGTATTTGTAATTTCTTCTTGGGACTCTTTAAAGGGAATAGCAGAGCGATATTGCGAGGAAGAATCGAAAAAAAATGTGGAAATTGCATTGATTTTAACTTATAAATAAGGATACAGTGTGTTACAATTCCATTATAACTGCTGGTAATGTACACTGTTAAAAATAAACATGTAAAAAAACAGGGATTTATGGAGCTGGGACTCACAAGGGCCAGAACGTTTACAAGTAACTGGAGCGTTAAAAAATACGAAACCATTGCAGGGAACGTAAAAAATAACGGCCGTATCCCGTTAAACCGTAAAAATCTCAGCTTTCAACGTTATTGTTGGTTTGGGGACCTTGTTTAAACATATTAAGAATTAAAACGTTATCACAATCCTCTAGACCAAATTTTCAAGTTTGTAGCTATGACATCATTCACTGTGTTTGGCATGCTTTTTAAAAAAAAAAAGTTATATGTCAGGCAAACAATTTTGAGAAAAAAAGCAACAAAACAAGGGAAAACTGTTGAAGAAATAACCATTTAAACCAGTTTATAAACTTTTTATATGGTAATTACACATTCTAATGTCACCACCAATTACTTAATCATCTTATGAATAAACTTAGATTCATGAAACCTTACATCGAATCGAAAACAAGGGCGTAAGGATTACAATCCTAAACCTTATCCACTAGTCTACATGACTTTACTGATGCAGATGCTAAATTAAATAATATATGTGGTACACTGTTTTTCAAATTAAACAAATATAAATACAAAAAAGGGAGGAAGGAATTGAGTTCTACAGAGTTTTTTAAACTATGTTTTAAAAATGTAGGGAAAAATAAGATTTGCATTTTTTAAGGATGTTACTTATGACGTATGTAACGCTGATTTTATAGGTAAAACGAGTTGAATGTTCAGTATTCTTTCATTAAAAACCAAGTAAGTTACAAAGAACGTAATATTAGAAAATATAATACGGTCAGCGTATAAATACTACCTTTTTCAAAATTGTGCAGTATTATTTTCTAGCCATTGTTTATTTACATTTTTCTGCTTCCCAAATTGTAATTTTATGTCAGGTATAGGTAATAGCGCGTGTTGAAAGATTATTGAATAATAACATTTATGTCAGTTGGTCTGCCAAATTAAATGGCATTTGCCCATGGGCAGAATGGTCCTATTCCATCCCTTTTCCTTTTTGCAAATTTTTGGCGTCATCCGGTTTCTTTGTTTGACCAATCCGGTATGTGTGCCTTTCTTGTGGCTATAGCCAATGACAGGCTCGGTCAGGTCGGGTCATTTTTCTGATTTTGTTTTTTTACCTGTCACATCGCAATCTGCCTCTCAATGGAGTATGGTTCAAAAATTTGTTGCCAGGCATTACCTTGTTTTCTGTAACCAGGGCAGAAGTTGGATCGCGACTTTTATAGTGATCGTTATGTTCAGCATCAGCAATAAATTGGATACAGTAAGGTTTCGCGGGTTCTTCAATTGTAGCAAAATTAAATAAATTAATAACCTTTAGAAACACCGTTCAGATCAGCAAAGTAATGGCATCGTACTAGGAGTCAGTGGCCACAATCCAGGAGTCCACATCACGGCTCAAAAATCTTCGGGAACTACCAGGATCTCCCCAAGGGCATCACCAATGTTGGAGGATATTCCTCTAAGGTGGGGGCTGTTGTTCAAAGGGTTTGCGGGGAGCTTTCCTCTCGGCACGATCTCTAAACATTCTTCTTGCGTTGTGGTTGATGTTGACGACACATTTATAAGTATGACGAATTGGATACCAATTACAACTTTGCGTGTGCAGCTGGACTGGCTGGTGTGTTTCTTCATCATATTCGGGATCAATCTTATGTTATCGTAACAAAC
>JAMKCH010036688.1:0-16876 GCA_023653785.1 Ophioderma brevispina | reverse complement strand
AGAAAAAATAGTGATTTTTGATTTGCGATATTTCAATGGGCAAACAGCTGAATTTCGTATTGCTCCTCTACCAATTAGAATTTGCAAGATTATTTTGTACCAAAGAACCATTTCCAGCCTCATCCTTTCAGATGGGATATTTTTGAGGAAATGCTTACATCAATGGCAACAATCATAACTTTCGATTTTTTAAGGGCACCTGTTATGTGAAATCTCGTGTGCACAAATAGCTTATCAACTTTAATTATGATCTCAATACCATGGTCATATGCCTGTATTTATCTGATGTACATGCTTGCTTGTGTGTGTGTGTGCGTGCAAAAAACTGTTTTTAATTAAAAATATTTGTATTCATTTTACTCTTCTTTCGTCATTTCTAACATGAACACTACCATCCAAAAAATTGAGACAAGAATAAAACATCTAAAATTAGTGGGAAACATGCTTACAATCACTCCGATACTGTAATATATGATAAATTTTACTTTTAATGTTCATATCATTGGATGCTTGGTTATAAAATACTATAATAAGTAAGGTTATGAAAAAAAAATCTTCATTAGTGTAGAAATAAGACATCCTTCCGCTTATAAAACATTTGCAGTGTGTATTAATGCAAATTACTTAAAAAGTAAACATTTTCTGCATAATTTATCAAATTAAATTAATAGAAACACTATTTTTTATAATTAGCCGCCATAGTGAAAGCGCTCTCAAGTCTTTAAATATGTAATTCTCTATAATACTTCTAAATAAATAAATGTTGAACGAGAAATGTCTAGCAGTTTGACGGAATGAAGTCCGTATCTAAAGAGAAGGGCTAAACCATTCATTTTGGGACAGCATTTTGATGACGTTATTTGCATATGTTTCCCCACAGGGATTTGGGGCAATTTTATATTTTTGGTCCCCCGCCAACTTTTGTTGGCGAAGGGAGACTATAGAAATGCTCCCCGTCCGTGGTGTGTGCGGGTGTGTGTCCCACGCGATAATCTTGGAACTAAGCAAGGTGTGGGTGTCCACTTGCAACATAGATGTATCCCCACATACGCGTTGGGGTGGGATCCTAAATGGTCATGTGTCATGGGTCAAGGTCAAATGAGGTCAAAAATATGGTAAAACTAGGGTTAATTGCTTAACCTTGTCAACACATATCTTTTGATCTAAGGCAAGTAATGGATGTCCAGCTTGCACATATATGTCGGCTTAAGAAGGCGGCGGTGAGTCAGAGATGGGGTCTGGCCATGGGTCAAAGGTCAATGTGGTCAAAAATTCATATAAACCGTGTCAATTGTGGTAGGATGATAAACTTGGTGGTGTGGCTGCACATTCGGTGCCAAAATTTTTGAAGGTCATGTCAAGGTCATGTTGAGGATCAGTCAAGGTCAATCCAATGAAACATGTGGTAGGATGCTGAAACTGGGAGGTGCATGCGGTCAATATTCAGTGCGAAAAATTTTGAAGGTTCATTTTCCAGGTAACGCTTGGTCACCAAGGTCAAATCTTCTAAACCAATGTGGTTAGAGGATGATGAAACTTGGTGGGTGGGTGTGCTCAACATTCGGTTTGCCAAAAATTTTGAAGGTATTTCACGGTCCCCGTGGGGGTCATTCACGGGAAATCCTAAAATGTGGTCGGATGATGAAACTTGGTGCGTTGGCTCAAACATTCGTGCCGCGAAATTTTTGAGGTTTCATTCAAGGTCATGTGAGGTCATTCAAGGTCAAATCCCTAAAACATGGTAGGATGATGAAACTTGGTGGGTGTGCCTCAACATTCGGTTGCCAAAAATTTTGAAGGTCATTTCAAAGGTCATGTGGGGATCATTCAAGGTCAAATCCCTAAAACGTGGTGGTAGGTAGGATGATGAAACTTAGTGGGTGCGGTCAATATTCAGTGCTGGAAATTTGAAGGTCTTTCCAAGGTAATGCGAGGTCATCCAGGTCAAATCTCTAAACATGTGGTAGGATGATGAACTGGTGTGTGCGGTCAATATTCCAGTGCGAAAATTTTGAAGGTCATCACGGTCATGCCGGGTCATTCCAGGTCAATCTCTAAACATGTGGTGGGATGAAACTGGTGTGTTGCGGTCAATTATTTCCGTGGCATAAACTTTTGAGGTCCATTTCAAGGTCCATGTGGGGGTCATCCCAAGTCAAATCACTATGCATGGTTGTATGGTCATGAAACCAAGATCATCTGTGTCAAATCACTATGCATGGTTGTATGGTCATAAACAGCGTCATCTGGGGTCATCCAAATTATTGAAATGTTATGGTAGGAGGCTCTCTGGTTTCCATGACAAACCTCCCTAAGTTATGTTACTTTCCCCCCTTTTCTACCGCGTCGAGCGGGGGACCTTTGTGGTTCGAGAACCGCCTTGTTGAGATAGTCAGGACCTACTTTAAAAAAAATCCCAAAAATTAGTTTGTAGTACGCTAGGTTGCAGTGCCGTCCTGTTTAAAGGCACTTTTTGGCCATTCTCTCTTCACCTAGTGGGTCCAAGACAAGATGTACAGGGGCAATTTTTTAAAAATTGGTTTCTTTTTTTAATTTTGGAAAATTTTACTTTTGGGTTACTAAACCATAAGGATTCAGAAAAGGTATACTTTGTACTATCACGCCTAAAGTTGCAGAGGTAGTGGCTAATAAAAATTCCTTTAAAAAGGAAAGGGACGAAGTTAGGGGAAATATCCATGTAAAAGGTATGGAAGGGAAGTTTTTGCAAGTTGACTTATGTGACTTTTTTGCACATTACTTATAGCCGGGCATAGGCCTACATGAACGTAAATTAACACAGAGGGCGTGAATAGGGGCTTCATATCACTCTATTACATTACGATTTTTAAAGGAAAAATGTGGACCAATCACATACTGTAGAACATAATTACACCTTCTGCGGGAAGGGAGAAAACAAAGATATACTACCGCCCAGATTGTCACTCAGACTCACCAGCAGACTGGAAGAAGCAATTCTAGATATTTTGCATGCCGAAGGACGTGAAGTATTTACAGGATTCGGCACACGACACAACAAAACATGATCCAATAACATGGTGTTTTAAAATATTATAAGCCTCCCAAAATGTAAGCTCCACGTGCCGCAAATTGTCACCCAATGATTCATTTTAGTGCTTAAATTTACTCTGCTCACCCAAACACTTAAAATTTTTCAAAATGTTTTCAAAAAAATGTTTCATCCACGCCATTGCACTATTCAAGTCATATACAAATTAGAAACATTCGTTATTCATGACATTTTCCTGTCATTCGTACCGTATTGAATCGGTAAATATCACATTTTATAAAAAAAAGCAAATGGTGCGCCCGCACGCGGAGTGCCATCTCCCTATCATTGGCGTTTGGGCCAGACTCCCTCTTATATATTGTTGCTGTGGGGGGTTCGCCGCCTACTCCCGCACCGACGAGTCTGTTGTGCATTCCCAGCATATGCCGGGGTACCTTTATAATCCTGGGGTGGGAGAGAGGGCAGGGAGAGAGAAGCGAGGTAAAGTGCCTTGCCCAAGTGAACAACACATTGGCAAAGGCTGGGGCGAACCCACAACCTTATGCTTATGGCGCGAGAGCGTGATCCACGCACCACATGTGGCCCTCTGGTACATTTTATAAGAAGTGTGCAATGCAAGGGCTATACTACTAAAAATGATATCAAAGGTAATACGCATCCTAGGTAAAGGTCACACACACACAAACACGTTTAGCTCTCCAGCCACATGGATGAAATTATTGGTGCAAAACTTTTACAGATGGGGGTTTTGGGTATGAAGGCCGATCTATCAGGATGAAAAACTTGATATCCTTATATTGGGGCCTCCCCCTTAAGCCTCCGTTAATTCAATGCACTAATAACGATTTAAAGATGCTGTTAACCAGCAAATCACTTGCAATCACAAATAAAAAATTCCCTTGACAACATATACTAATTTCTAATTTTTCGTCAATATTCGTTTTTACGGTTAAGCCAATGGCGATGTCTTAAATTTGGAATTTCTTGGCCGCACTTCCCTGTTGCTGTTACGCCCTCTATAGTCATGTTTTGATTTTAGTGTTCCCCCGTCGTTTGTTTTTATCCCAACCGCTCAAGACGTGTACGCATGTGTGTGAAGTAGTGACGCTTGTTTTTACTCTTTTGAACATATTAATATCTTTTTGTCAATGTACGTCAGGTTTTCGCTGGGCCTATCTTATGGAGCACATATCCAGATGACGTAAAATTGCACAACATTTCATAATAGCATACATGTAGATTTTAGAGGATATAAACGACACGAATATTTCCTGCAACATGCTATTTGAAAAGTAGGTCAAAACCCAACCAGATAGAAGGGGGGGCGGGGCGGGTAGCCCGTAGGCTACCCTAGCCCAAAACACAGCAAAAATCAATAAAAAAGGGTCGAATTTCAGTTGTACAGGGTCAAATTTTAAAGTTGCTCCGCTTTGGATTTTTAAAAAATGGTTGTTTTGCAAATGGTTAGTGGGAGATAATGGATTCAAATAAGGAATATGTAGTGTCCGATGTAGGGGCACAAGAAGGTCAACGTCCATTAAAGAGAAAACTGGCACATTTGAAAAATCTGCGCTTCAAGATTGTTCAAAATCTATATTGTGCTAGGGTTTGTAAAGCTTTTATATACACAAAAGCCCTCACCGAAATGATTAAGACCAATCAGCTTACTTGGGGGTAAACGGAACGATTTTATAATTAACGTACGCCGGGCGACGTTAAAGTCAGGAGACGACGAAATGATTTTTTAACACACACTCGTATGCAGTTTCCCACGCTATGACACTGTTTGACCGTCGTTCTATAACCTTGTGGTTTTAATATCAGTGAGTAGTACGAGTCAAAAATATTCAAAATACAAATTTGTTGATTAAAGTTATGGAAACCTTAAAAGTTGGCCTATACAAAATTACCTGGATTGTCTGTATCCTCATATCAATGTTCCTTCTGTATTTGTGGGGGAGCTGGTATGTTATTTTTAGTGTGTAAAACCTATACTCCCTCCTAAAAATCCTGAACGATGTTGATGAAAGGGCCATCAAACTTGCTCAAACTTGCTTTCAAATGACCGCGCCAAGCCCAATCTCAGCGGGATAAAATATCTCAAACTTCCACATCATGCTTCGTTATCAATCGCATACGGACACAGGTCAATAAGCACACACATTACGCGAACAACACTCCTGGCATTATAATTCACATACATACCTTTTTAAATCTAGTAATTTATATGGTCGTTATTTTTAGGAGGGGGGGGAGTATATATCTCTGTTCTTCCAATGGCAGACTATTCATTTGAGATCAATTGAGGCTGCTTTACATTCAATGGGGCTTTGGACCTTGTTTCCCCTCTACTTGAGAGTTAAACTAATAACTTTATTAGGGTCAATAAAGTGGTGGACATTGTCCTTATGATCAGTGATACCTGTTGGCGGTGTATGTTGTCAAAATTAATTAAGTTAACTTTACTTTTGATAGCAGGCCATACCCTTATGCAAATCGAAAACCTAACCAAACAAACAATAAAATCTTCTTCATATTGAATTCCCAGGAAACCTATTATTCTGTAGACAGAATAAAGAACCAAAAACAAAAAGAAAATAAAACCTCTGATAATAGGCCTGATGAATAGCGAAGCATACAGAATTGTAAATAAATTTACACCTTAGAAGGCCCAAAAGACCCATAATCGACCAGAATGGCAACAACACCAGCCATTTCATTGGAGCTTTTATCAAAAAGATAATGACTGACACAATGAAAAATAGCCCTGGTGGCTTTTCCATACTGTTATTTAGACTAACATCCTGAAAAAAGCAATGTCGGTAGTGACTGAGTAATTATCTCTAAAACCAGATTGGTTGTCTGAGAGAAGACCTAAACAGGTTTCAGGTTTTTATTTCATTCATGCACAATACAATATAAGCATATAAGATTATAAAAATGATAATCTTTCTTTGTGCCAAACAAAAAACAGAAGAGTTAATATATATAAGTATTTAAAACAATTTGCAAGAGGATGTGGAGGCCAGGGAAAAGCAAAAAAGCGGGTATTTAGTGGCACCATTCAGTAGTCTTACACAATTAAAGCAAATAAATATGAGATTATATGTTGGTAAAGACATCATAACAAGCCTAAATGGTTAGATCTTACAGCACATTAGAAAGAAGGGTGCCCCGACTTACATAAAAAAAGGTTTACACAAAAAAAAAACCCCCAAAATAAGGGTAAAGAATAAGTTACCCAAATCACGGAGCAGAGAGATATGTTCTGCAAAGATACCGGCACGTCGTACGAGAGACAGCGTACTTCTGCTCCAACAACTGAGTGGAAATCACGGAGGAGGAAAAAGAAGAAAACGCTGCAAAGCGTGAATTACGTATATTAACAAATTAAACATAACTTAGGTCGCTTATCAATCAACTGACTACCTCACTCCAATGATTAAGAGCAACACCAGGCATTATCACCCAAGTAAATTTAAGATAATCACTAGTGTAACACACAGCTTTATGGGAACTCCTTCTTCCCAAGAACAGTTATCCTGTGAACTCCATCCCAAGTTGTCCTAACTGCACCCACCTTGGAGGCTTTCAGGGGAGGAGTTTCGTCCAGCTGTTCGTAATCAGCTGCTGGATTTTTACTTGAAATTGTCCAGTCTTCAGCACATCGAGGTCACAGGGGGCGCATTAGTGCTGTCTTCGGCACCCTAATTTCTTCATGTTTTGTTGCCAGCGCACCTTTTATGTCTGTACGGCACATGATCAACATTTATGCACCTTGGCATTATGTCCTGAACTAAGGATCCTGCCTGAGTATTGACTAAACGGATGAATCAATGAGCTGTTTTTTAAGAGTGTTTAAAAACAAGCTAAAGATGATGACTGTTTAAGATGGAGATCTAAGAATTCCATAAGAGGGGCCCCTTGAATCTGAGGTATTTTCTGCGGCTTGGTGTGTCTGTCTGACATAAAGGTCTTAGATGATCGAAGGAGTGTCATATGGTGGAGTCTTGTCTGGTCAAGAAGAAAAAAATATGATCATCTATGATGTTTGGAGGAAAAAAGGTGTCATAAGGGTATTTATACATGAACTGAGCGGTCTGGAAAATATAAAAGGTCGTTAATTTTAAACGTATTCATGGAGGAAAAAAGCGGGTCGGTATGGGCGAGCAAATGGGATTTGTACATGAACGAATTATCTGTTTTTGCTTTAAAAAAAACAGAGATGAAGATGAGAATTATTTTTATCTGCCCAAATAATTGCAATGTTGGATTGTAAGGAAAACAAGCGTTTTATACAAGGTAGTCAGTGACTCAAGAGGAAGAAGATGTTTAACTTTCTGATAATCCTGATATTTGATAGTATTTTTGTAAACAACGGAAGGATGGGCCAGTGATTTCCATGACATATCATCATCAATTAGCGCCTAGAATTTTAGTTGTATTAACTTGTTTAAGGGGATTAGTCGATATTATTTTAATATCAATTGGAGGGGTGAGATTTATGCTTGATTTATAATAATACCATAAAATTAGTTTTTTTAAAATGTTTAGTTGAAAGTTATTATTTTAAAAAACCAGTTAGATATATGAGTTAATTCTTTATTAATGTTGATATCAAGTAATTGTGGGTTCTTTATTGGAAAAATACAGAATCGTGTTATCATCCGCAAACATAATAATTGAAGATGGGAGGAGCCTGAGGAAAGGTCGTGATTATAAAGTAAAATTAAAATGGGGTCCTAGAATTGAGCCTTGATGTACGCCGCATTGATGGAAGAAGTGGACGAATGGTTGTTGATTATATCAACGAATTGTTTACGGTTCTGTAGATAAGTTTTAATCCCAAAGTATGGCAGTACTCTTATCCATAAGTTGTTTAGTTTGTTAATAAGAATGTGTGGTCAAGAGTGTCGAAAGCTTTAATGAGATATAAAAGATCCAGCAGTGCAAAGATTTTGGTCGAGGGAGGTAAATGTAACAATTTTACGTAGGATTCATTGATTGCCAGAAAGTGGAAATGTTTAGGTCTGAAGCCAAACTGGGCAGGAGTGAGTATATTATGTTTATCTATAAACGCGATGAAACGCTTGTAAAATTAGTTTTCAAAGAATTTTTGATAATGCCGGACGGAGGAGATAGGCCTATAATTGTTTGAAAGTGCTTATCGCCAGCTCACTTTATAGATCGGGCATTACTCTTGCTACTTTGAGCTGACAAGGGACAATACCGGTGGACATAGAAATATTGAATATATACATTAGGGCTCAATAATATAAGGACAAGATATGTTTTTTACTATGTTTGAGTGCTATACCATCGACGCCGCAGATGGTGCTAGGCGGTGTTTTTTTTTTGTTTTTTTTTTTTTTTTTTGGCGGTTTCATTTGTGAGGGTGATTTGTCTGGAAAGTTCTGCCTTAGTAGTAGGCAAAGGAATAAACTATTGGGATAAAGAGATGAACTGGATTTATTTGATTCGAATTAACTTTATCAGGAAGGGGGAATTTTAGCAGCAAGTGAAGGACCAAATGTTGGTGGAAAAAGTCGTGAATTCTTAGCGATTCGACGGGATTTTAATTTCAGAGCAATTAGTGTCAATAAAGTATGAGGGTGGTTTGGGGGATTTGTTTCTGCCAAGAAGATTATTGTGAGTTGCCATTTTTTTTTATATTTGTTCCTGTTGGCATCCAGCTCTGCTGTGATATGATTACGTTTAGGCAATGCGCAGACGACAATTTAGAGGTATTCGAATATTTTGGTATTTAAGTTTATTTTTTTATCGTTATTAGGTTGGGAGCGGTATTTTCTAAAATAATTTATCTTTTGTATTAATTGATGTGAGTAGGACCAACGTTATCCATGGTTTCCTGGGGGTTTTACGGTTTAGGATAATTTGGTTTGATTAATAGACCTGTTGAATATTAAAATTCTATGTGTAGCTTGTCTTGAAAGTATTAAAAGCTGTATTTCAGGCTTGTCATCGTCATACACATTCTGCCACGTAGTGGATGATAGTTCCCCCCCCCCCCCCCCCCCCCATTCTTATTAAAACCCTTGATGTGCTTGGCTTAAGTGGCGTGACTGTTTAGTCAGCGAAATTGTTTGTTGAATAAATTCTGGAACAGAATTGAGAAATTGATAGAACAACTGGAAAATGGTCGAGATCTCATTGACTAAGACGCCTGCATTTACATTGGCTAAAAGATAATTTGTTATATGTTATCAAGATGTGGCAGAAGTTTCTGTTATTTGGGTAGGCCTATCAATGGTAGGGGAAAATCCATTAGAGAAAATAAGATTACGAAGTCATTAACTTTAGTATCGGAGTCATAATCAAAAGATGTGCGATGTTTAAAGCCCATTATATAGCAAGATTGGGATCATTGTTAACTGTACTATTGAAGGACACGTGAAAGCTCGTGATAAAAATCGTCAAGGTTAACTTTTCTGGGCGATAATTATGCCAACGATAGTTTTTTACTGCTGGATTTGTGATGTCATTAATTTCGATTAAAAATCAGCAGTCGCAAGCAGGGCAATTAATATTTAGGTCGTTCCTTAGTTCAAAGTCAATGTTAGGGGGAATGAAAAGGGGAGGACCGCCCTCCTCTTCGGCCATGACGTATGGAAATTTATATTTGTACTGAGTAACCGTCAAAGTCAACTAAGTTAGATTCATAATCATAGTTAAACCAAGTTTCTGTAAAACCAAGAAGTGAAAAGTTATATTAATGTTAGGTAGCAAAATAATTAGTGACAACGTTGGAGTGTTATTTAAGCTGCAACATTATGTGAAATAATGACAGCTGAATGTCCTTAGATATAAGTAAATCATTAGACCGTTCACTACTAATGTAATAACTACAGTTGGGACTTTGGATATAGTCAATATTACAGTCATTATCAGTGGTCGAGGAGTGTTGATTGAGGATACTATTGAAACAGGTAAGATAGGGCATACAATTGGTTATGAGACAGTCTCTCAATATCTAGAAAATTCGTGGCACATAAAGATGAGCGATTAATGCCAACTCCAATTTATCTCCAGTTTGACAAGGGTGTGTGTTGTTTTTGTGACTTTTGCTTTTTCCCAATCAGTGGGAAAACAGAGGTTAGCAAAGAGGAGAATACAAAGTGTAGGCAATTACAATGGGCTGATAAATAATGAGCAGAAGTTAAGAAGTTTCACCTAAGTCAGCAAATCTGGAGATTCATCATTGGGAAAGATAACCAAAAATCTATAAATATAGACAGTCTCATGAAGGGATTTTTGGCTCTAGCGAAGAGCTATAGAGCCTTCCGATCGAGCAGAATGTGCTGTCCAAAAAGACACTTTGTCAGTTTCCAGGAGTGATATAAATGTTTCACCACATTTTAATAAAATACAAAATAACAAATTTCAGCAAAAATCCCAAAGGCAAATGACACGGCGGGACACTCTTTGCCCATCGTGTAAAAAATGATAGAAATTCTGTGCAATCACAAAACCTCATTTACATGAAAAAAGTTTTCAGTAAAACTGCATTTCTCCAATGTACTGGTTTGAGTAATCCTTGAAAGGTAGAGTTAGATGTCCTTAGTAATACTTCCACCTTTCCAAATGTTTTTCTTGTTCTAAAAGCATGTTTAACTACAAAGAAGTTACAATCTTTTGCAAATCTAACAGATAATTGCAGACTTTAAGGATGACCAAGAAAAGAAAATGCAATTAATCTGTAACAGTTGGGGAACAACCCAATTGTTGAGTGAATTCTTTCACTGCTACACTTTCGTCAAGCCAACTAATTGCCATACATTGATGAGCAACAGGCTCTACGTGGGCATGTTGAGGTGGTTTTTATGGTTTGCAGGTGGAACGTTCTCGGTTTGGGAGGTGTCTTACAATCGAAAAGTCAGTCAATTTGAGAGAAAGTTGTATCCTAAAAAAATCTGTTTATCATGGATAGAACATCAGTATCTCACAAGGCTTCCCATCTCCTGTGCATATTTGTTTGCTTTGAGCACTGTGTGGTGAATGACTTTTAACCTAAAATGTTATGGTACAATTATCGGCTATCATGCTCCCCACAACAATCAATGCAAAATATTTCCTTAACCAATTGATTTGAAAAATGGTTCATATAAGGAATAACCTTCAATGTACATCAGGGGCTAGTTTTCAATTGTTTTTAAAAATGTCCTTAAAGCAATAATAGCACATTATTTTGAAGAACGCCCCCAATTTTGCAAAAAAATTGAGATTTTTACACGGTTGCATTGGTAAACTGGCTGGTAAAGTATACCTGTGAATGTCTATGTGTCGCAAACAAAGGAATTTTGTAATTAGAAAAATTAATATCGGAGATCTCCGATGATTCAACGGCTGCTGGAAACGGCCTTCCAATATGAAATAGCCGGGAAATAGCACTATGTACTTATCTACGCTCATCAATTAGTGGTTTTATTGTCCCCGCTGAACGAGTTCGGAACGGGGACTATAAAATGAGCAGCGTCCGTTCGTCCGTCCGTCCGTCCGTGATAAAAATGTTAACCCATGTTGTATACGATTTATCTGGAGTTCCGTAAGGGCAACAATGATGTTTTTTTTTTTTTTTTTTTTTTTCAATTGTTTTTAAAAATGTCCTTAAAGCAATAATAGCACATTATTTTGAAGAACGCCCCCAATTTTGCAAAAAAATTGAGATTTTTACACGGTTGCATTGGTAAACTGGCTGGTAAAGTATACCTGTGAATGTCTATGTGTCGCAAACAAAGGAATTTTGTAATTAGAATAATTAATATCGGAGATCTCCGATGATTCAACGGCTGCTGGAAACGGCCTTCCAATACGAAATAGCCGGGAAATAGCACCATGTACTTATCTACGCTCATCAATTAGTGGTTTTATTGGTTCAGGCAAGTTAGAGATCATTTTCTTGAGGTGGCACTATTTCATCATGGATGGACATAAACTTAGCATTTCCAGCTCTACCGTTAAGTACAATCTGGGATTGCAAAATCGCTTATTTTATGATAAATACACATGTTTGAGCATTCTTGTTAGCAGGTGTGGTTTCCTAGACAATTACCAACATAACTGTGCAAAAATATCAAATATTTAAAATTGGGGGCGCTCTTAAAAAAATGTGCTGTTATTGCCAAAATATACCTTGGATTTTGTTATTTCTCCCACTTTGCAAGCAACAACCATTGAAGACAAATGTCCTAAATACACAAATAAACATGACTGATGATTACTTAGTCCTCAATGTTAATGGTTTGGATAGATTTTATTCTTTCCCTTGACATTCATTTCCTCCACCAAGCTTTCATACAACAATCTTGTTACTCTGTGGTAGAGCACCCAGTGAGTAATCAAGAGGTCCTGGATTACCTTGTGGGGAATCTTGCTCCCCTTGTGAGGAATCTTGTTGCTCCCCTTGTGGGGAATCTTGCCCCCCCCCCCTTGAAAAATAGTGAATTTCTGCGCATGGGCTAATTCACAGTGAAAACAACATATGTATATAATACAGGGTGTCTCAGAAAGAATTACACCCTAACTATAGGCGACCATAACTTCAAAAGTAAGTATCACATTTGAGAAATTTAAAAAGAATCTTAAACCACAATTACTTTTTAACATTTTAATGTAAACATCACTCGATTCGGTTCAGTAGTTTTGAAGAAATCAGCGATTATGTAACACATGTCAATGGACACTTCCTTCCAAGTTTGCTCACAATAATGCAGATTTGATGTTAACTACCGCTGATTACTCGTGTTATCTGTTCAAGCTGTCTTCTTTTCATTCCCCAATTTTTTTTTTTTTTTTTTTTTTGTTCTTTAATAATTAATATTCAATTGTCCCCGCATGAATGTGAAAAAGATGGGTCCATAAGTCTAAAAACTGAAAACATAGTCAGCCGGCTAAATACCCTTACCGTGGACTGAATGAGCAGACGGATCCCCGTGTTAGTTGTAGCAAGCTTACAGCCACTTGCGCGCGGCTGCGGGGGTTATGCGTCTAGATAATATATAGTTAACACGAAGTTAATCGAAGTTGATAGTGTGTGTGTGTGTGTGTGTGTATGTGTGTGTTTGCGTGTGTGCTTGTATACTGTGTACATGGTGTATGTATGTGTGTGTGTGTGTACTTGTGTGTATGCATGTGGGATTGTGTGTGTGTACAGGGTGTCTCAGAAAGAATTACACCCTAACTATAGGCGACCATAACTTCAAAAGTAAGTATCACATTTGAGAAATTTAAAAAGAATCTTAAACCACAATTATTTTTTTAACATTTTAATGTAAACATCACTCGGTTCGGTTCAGTAGTTTTGAAGAAATCAGCGATTATATAACACATGTCAATGGACACTTCCTTCTAAGTTTGCTCACAATAATGCAGATTTGATGTTAACTACCGCTGATTACTCGTGTTATCTGTTCAAGCTGTCTTCTTTTCATTCCCCAAAGTACCGGCCTTGTTTAATATTTTGTGAGTTCAATGCCATCTTGTTCATTTTATTATAGCAATAAACAATTACCGTGACAATTATAACAAAAATCCAACAAGAAAAACAAAACATGGTAAATAACAAGAATTATCATCTTTATTAGAAAACAACACCAATAAAGTCTCAATGGACCAAATCTTGAAAGCATTTTATCAAAACGGAAAATCTACACATCTGAATCAATTCTTAGCAAACAGGAAAAGGTGAACATTTGGTGGTTGAAACCGTTCTTAGATTTTTATAATGCACAACTTAGATGAATATCAAACTTTACTTTGTTTTCGATATTAATTTCAAAGCATAACTTTTCTAGAAAGCTGCCTGGTGATATGCAATTTAAATTAAATGAAAAAGGAATCTGCCTGGATTGGCGACAGCCATGGTATTAACGTTAATTTGTCAAAAAGACTGAAGATGTCGCTGACATTTCTTCATTTTTCAATTTTTTAAGTGAAAAAGAAAAGATGTAAATTTCTTTTATAATGTATATGCAATATTATGATGAACCTGGTGCAAAATATCATTTATTGCCTTAATTTGTTTTAAAGAAATTGAAAAAGACAATGAAAGAAGTATTGCTTATTTCTCACCTGTTCTGTCTGAATCACTTTATTACAAAACGTGGAAGGAATTGTCCATTGACATGTGTTACATAATCGCTTATTTCTTCAAAACTACTGAACCCAATCGAGTGATGTTTACATTAAAATGTTAAAAAGTAATTGTGGTTTAAGATTCTTTTTAAATTTCTTAAATTTGATACTTACTTTTGAAGTTATGGTCGCCTATAGTTAGGGTGTAATTCTTTCTGAGACACCCTGTATACTAATTTTTATATATGCTTGCCCCCTGGAAATATATGTGCCCCCGGTTACGCCACTGTGACAGAGTTTACATCACTTGATTTTAAGTTTGGCATACATCTTCAATGTCACCAGTGTTACAGAGTGTACAGATACGATTTGATCTGGGAATACCACCTCCCGCGCTATACCCATTCTTAATTTGGTAAAAATTATTCTTTGGGTACGAGTTTGTATGTCGAGATAAACTTCAGTGCGAAGTTTAAATTGGCAGTAAAGGTTGAGTGAACTATAAGTGACCAGATTATGCCACTGTTGACGATCAATGTCTCTACATCGCTGGCCAAAAATCTCAATAAATCCTTTAACGTTATGCACATTTTGTGATAACCAAATTTCACCGAACCCATAGAAGAAAAAAAAAATATTTGAAGAGCCCAACAGTTTTTACCTTTTTCAGCCTCAATATATTGAAAGTTGTAACATTGACGGATAAATTGATTATTTTCAAGAGATAAAATATAAAGCCAATATTTGATACAATATGATTCTATTTACCAAGAATTTATGCCTACCTACTTCGCCTCATACTGCTGGAATTGGGGAAGAATTTGGTATTCCAAGTACATATCGACAAAACTTCAAATGCACCCTTTCAATTATTTGAATATCATTAATACCCCAAAGTCCGCAACCGAATAGTTGGATCGGAACATCTTTGTATCAAAGATCTTAAACATGGCATTAATAGGTAGAGTGCCGAACATTTTCAAAGCTTTTTTAAGACCAAACAATGCCTTGCTAGATTGTGAAACAGCATGTTCGTGGGCTTTAACAATCCATGACCCATTTGAGGAGAGCGTACATCCCAAATATCCAAATGATCTTACAATCTTTCAATCTGTGATCCTTTATAAAACCATTTTTCATTTCATTTAAGGTGACTGGACCATAATTTAGGTTTTTCAGTGTTCACAGATAAGCCCCAAGTACGGCAGCATTTGGCAAGTATGTTTAGTTGTTTCTATGGTATCGCTTATTAACACAAGATCGTCTGCGAAAAGATAATATTACGATCATTCACTTGGATTTATTGAACGTCATTTCACTTAATTCGTTCATAAAGAATTTGAAAAAGGGTGACATGTTGGAGCCCTGATTTGCATGGGAATGAATCAGTTGTACCTGAATGAGTTCTTACTCTAGCATTAATCTTACATAGACTTTATAACATTATAATGCTAATGTTAACGCTAATACCTGAAAGAGCAAGTTTCAATAAAAGGAACTCATGGTTGACCATATCCAAAGCCTTAAAAAGGCAATGTAAATCCATCCTTTTCCGCGATAAATATTTATTTACTATATAGTATCAATAATAAAAAAAGTTTTTGGTCGTTCTGAAATCTTTGTGGAAGCCCGCTTGTTCTTGTTTAAAGAAGTTTGTGGCCTCTGCTCAAAAATCAAGTCTATTTAATAACACTTTTGAAATTATTTTGCTCATTGTCGGGAGGAAAGCAATACCAAGATAGTTTGCAGTGATCTGAACGATGGAATTTTTTTAAAATGGAAAATAAGAACAGTATACCAGGGGCTTTGGCTCGGCTGTATGATGCAATGCAGGTATTGGTTGGCATGTTGTATATACGTACATAGCAACCAATGCAAGTGAGAGTAGTGTAATGTTATGAATCGGCTGTTTTTTTAATTATTATTATTTATGACACAGCTATAATAGCAAAATGGATAGTAATTTTTAAATGTGAGCTACGGTTTGGGTCAGGATCCAGTAAAAACAATTCGATATCCCATAGTGCAATGGGCGAAGTTTCATCACTCCCATGTACGGCGGTGCAGAAATGATATGTACGGTCAGGGAAGATATGAGTGCAAGTGTAGTGCTAGGGAAACATCGTTCATCTCCCGAGTTTGTTCGCTGGTGGTGTGCGTCAATCCCAGGAGCTTTGCCGTTCTTAAGAGAATCTTCAGCTGTTTTTACCTCATCAGCTGTCACTGGACTATCAAGGAAATCGCCCCATATATAACGGTTAACTAATTGCTCCAAATTTACAAGTGCAGTTAACTGACTATGTCATCATTTTCCATTATTGCCTGCTATCGTAACTGTCCCTATAGAAAACCATGCTTTGATTTTCTGTCGTGCACGACAGAAAATATTATATCATCATCTTATTACATATAGATGGCGTATTTGGCTTATTCACTTCAGGTGTAATCTACATTAATACATTGGGAAGCATTCCAAATATGCAAAAAAAAACTGGTTCGAAATGCCCTCATATCTCTTTAATTAAGGCTTTTCACACTGATGAGCAGGTGATTGATCAACTTGTGATTGTTCTGTCTGTAGACTTCAAATCAGCCACCAAATTCATTATCTTTGGAGTATCCAGAATCCTTTGAGTGGGGTGCAGTGAAGAGTTAATGTAAATACTCGTGTTATTGACAAGGAGACATCCATTCAAGTAGGATTACTATTATATTAAGTGGCTAGTGTAAGTAATCCCTGGCAACCCAAGTAAATAT
>JAMKCH010036687.1:0-23910 GCA_023653785.1 Ophioderma brevispina | reverse complement strand
TTTGAGATCATATTACTACCTCTGATGCAGTGTCTCGCAGTTGATCCAGTCCACCATAATTCATTGAGTTCAATTCCAGAATGACCTACCCTTTGGTAATGCACTCGTGTTTATCGGCCACTTGGCAGCCCCCCCACGACTGTCTGTGTGTCCCCTTTATTGCGCCGCCCATGCTGAGTGTGTTGTCCACCCTTTATTTTTTTATTCCAAGCTACGCAGCAAGAACGGACTCGGTCTGGTTAAAAGTACCTAATTACCTAAGGACACCCTTTGGCCATAATAGAAATCCTATTAAACATGCAAATAAAAACCAGCACCATTTAAAGAGCGTGACATAATATCGCCAAATATTTGACCCAATTATGCCATTACTAAATGGACAAATGCGTGACAAGTATTTGAGTCTTAAAAATGCATCTTAAAATAATCTCAATTTTGTTATGGATTTTTTTACCCCTCTAGAATTTGAATGGATGTTTTCTTTTTGTCTATCTTTTTCTCGCATCACCTTATGATAATACATTGCACACATTCAGAGGATTTGCGCAAGCATTTTCTATGTATTATTAAGATGTTATGACAGGGGTCTCAGTTGTAGGACACTGTACCACACTGATGTCTTTAAGGAAGGATGGGTTAGGGGTATGAAAGTTGTCTCTTAACCCTCTGAACACGGAGTTTCATTCATTTTTTACCCACAATTTACAAAATCATGAATTGTCAAGCCAACAAATTTGGCATCAATATTGAAGTAAAATAGTCCAAACAAAGTCTAGTCTTAGGTCATGTGGTTTTGAGATGGTCCCCAAATAATCTAATATTTTGGGGAAGCCATCTTAAAAGCCAATGAATTCAGTGTTTTATAAACATACAGAGGCCTACTGGACAAGGGTTATTTTGGTCAACATTGATGAGATTGAGTAATGGCTCTACAGTAGCTTTAAAGCACAGAATATAAGGAAAACCTGGAACCCCAAGGTCTATCATAAGAAATTGACTTATTCTCCACAGAATGTGGACAAATCAATAATGTACAGTGGCAGAGACATGTAAGTGTGAGCTACTATATCCTCATCTACTGAGGCACAGTAATGCGATGGACATATTACTATAATTCAAAAATTTGTTGAAGGGCAAAAAAGATATGGGTGGAGAGTAGTGTATTGTGTATATGTCACCCATGGGCAATTGAGACTATATGATTGACATGGTGATGGAGCTTACAAGGGTTCATCCAACTAAAGGCAAAGTCGTGAGAATGTACAAGAATGTTACTAACACTGTGTCCTGGAGAATTGAGGGACTATATTGATTGATTCATGGAGGCTGCACTTACAATATTGCTCATCCATAGGGCCAAGTTCAGTGAGAGAATGTACTGAATGTAGATAAACTATACCCTGGGATTGAGACTGGTGATTGAGCTTCCGATAGGCTCATCCACCAAGGGCACTGTTCAGTAAGGTACATGAACTTATATAAATTATTTGAGCATTCTGGTTATCATCATATCAAAAATAGCGCTGCATTGGTTTCTTACAGTGGCCCCAAATGAGACACACACGCTGAACTATGCCATGGTTATGAGTCTGAGACGTTATAGCTCACTAACATGTCTCTTTTTGGTAATCATTTTATGTTGGCATAACTGGACTTAAAAAAAGGCTGTCAGGCTGCATGGCACCAGTCAAGATACAGAGGTTGTGGATTGGGTTGGAGGAAAATTATCAAAAACAGTATAAAAAAGGTGGGGTCTTGACCATACCTAAACTGCCTGACAATAACAGTCATTTCCCTCTCCCTCCTTTTGGGTAAATTTTGATGTCATTTTAAAAAGATGAGGACCTTATGGCTGAAAAGGTGAGGTCAGCATTATGCCCAAACAAACTCTTCTATGTGGGCCCTTATATAGAGGTGGGAATTTGAGTTGAAAGATTGGTTTTTGTGAAAAACAACACATCGTCTAACCTGACCTTTGACCCAGTCGTCTAATTTCGGCCTATGAACACGTGAATTACGAATAACATTAAAAAGTTTTGAAACACAACTTGGAGTTACTGTACTGGACGATGATTGAAGGTTTTAGAAATACTATACTTTGGTGAGAAGGAGGAAATGTCAAGATACAATCATTTAAAATCTTTGAAAAAAAAAGCTTTTAATCATTCCAAGAAAAAGGGAGTGTTACTTATTTGTATTGCTCACTTAAGTTGAAATCAACATTAGTCTGCTGTTTTATTTGATCCTAAGTGACATTTTCCGATCACTATAGCCTCCACCCAATACCCCAATTTTACCGGAAGTGGTCAAAATTTTGGTATTTAAGACATCTACGATTTTTCGTATTTACCTGGTGAAATCTTAGGTCTAAATGAAATTTAAATTTGGAATTTTTGAGCGAAAATGGTGTCCCCCATTTTGGTTGAACAAATTTTACATGTCACTCCATGGGGGTTTACAAAATCATGTTTTTAAAACTCTCACAACAAAACTGATTGAAATATTGGCGCTTAAACTTGTATAATGGGTTTGGGGAGAAGCCATTCTATTATACTTTAATTTATACTATTCGGGTCATCCCCTTTTAGTTTTCGGACACAATTTTCTTTAAAGGCGTTGGACTCATGAGAATTTTTGTGGCACCCTCCCCTCCTTTGCTCATTCTGGAAGAAATCTTGAACATTTATCAGTATTAGTGGGGGACTGTAGTGAAACAGATCTTTAATGGTGAGTGGCAAAGAAACCAAAAATCCGGATAAAATTGGTGGAAGCGGTTTGGGTACAACACACAAGTACTTTATACATTGATATCAAAAATGATGGAAGCACTTGCACACCCCCCTTCCATGGCCCCACCATCGTGGATTTTTCAAGGTTACACAAGGGGTAATTTTTTCAATGTTCCGATTGTGTTGAAAAGCACACCATGGATGTCCTGGTTTGTTCAAGATTTCCATAAAGGTATAGTTTATACTACCTTTGACTTATAGTTTAGGAATATGGGGAAAAACCTGTACAAATGGTAAAAAATGCCAATTTATTGTTCCATACAGGATCAAAAATTAAAGGTGGCTCCAATTTTTGTAAAATGTGGTTCAATTGTTTGTTTACTATAGAATGAAATATAGGAATAGTTTTGAGGGCTATCTTACTTGGTCTTGGTATTAACCAAAATGGCGATAAAGTCAACAACTATTGTTACTATTGGTTCTATTTAACGGTGACCTATTTGTGTGTTGGATAACGTGGACACTACGATAACCCGATAGGTAAACTATTCCTTCTTTCAATCCTTTAAGCTAGGGAAACAATATTGCAACCACATTTTACTTTAACTGAATCAAAGCAACTTTTTAACTTTTGACCCATGTACAAACCAAATTGACTTTTTCAACTATTTTTACAGTTTTTTACCTCATAACTCCGGAACTATAAGCCTATAGATAGTGTAAATTATATCCCTCATATATGATAGAATCCCTGTCACTGATTGGTTAAAATTGGAGGCATAAAATTCAACTAGCTTCAAGATGAACCAAAAATGAATTTGCCCTGGTATAGTAGCGTGGCATCCATCAAATTCATGACCATAAGCCCTGGACACCTCTTCCCAACATAGAGACTGCCGTATATTACTATATATCCATCCGTATTATGAGTGTACATATTGAAGCTGAGTGTACGAGATGAATATAAGCAGACCGTATTTTGTTTACTCGTATGTTGGGAGTCCTGTGCTGTAGTGTAAGTCCTGAGACAAAACCGTGGATACAAACCTGAGCAAGGGACCTGGCTTGAATCGCATGTCATCAGTAGGCCTATTCAATGCTTTGAGTGTTGTTGTTAACTGCTCGTACTTGATAACTATCCCCTCTTATGTTTGTTTGAACAAGCGTCTGTCCATATCATAGCGCCATGCCCGTGCGTCGCTCTTGCTCTTTGGGGGGGAAAAAAAAATAAAATGGCTGCGCCCATGGGCCATCGGCACTCAGGTTTGAGACTGGAGGTCCGCTGGCAAACGATTTTCGACCTGTTTGAAAGCACCATATAGTCCAAAGCTTTTTCTGAGACAACAGGACAACAATTGTGTTATAGGTGATTTGTAAACAGAAATATAATTGGAATTATCACATTTATCGTGATGTGTGTGTGTTTTTCATCGTGTTAGTGAAATCTTGAAGCTGTGATTGTAGAAGGTGCTGATTCGGAATTCGAGCTGGCAAGGAAATTGTACACTCTTTCCGACACAAAAGGCAAGGCGTCGCTTAAGGCGATCCGTTTGGACTCCAACATCACTTCCTCAACACAAAGAAAGGTTGATTGTCTCATTCTTGACAATTATAATGGGGTTGGCAGTGCTTCCATCAATTTTAATATTGGATTTATCAAGCCAAATAAATACTTGGTGCAAAATTCCAATTTTTATTCCGGAAGCCTCTTACACTACAGTCCCGTGCTATAATTCTCTTGTAAGATGAATCTTGGTGCTGTAGGCTATTCTAGATAATATAAAAATAACCATACCACCCATGGGAAGTGTGTGTTGAGTATACAACCAACACCCTCCTTTTTCAGGGGGAAGGCAAACGGGGGAAAAGTGAATTTTTTTGGGGGGTCAAATATCAAAAATTTCTGAGATTTTGAACCAATTTTAGGGCCAATATCACCACAGATTTTCACCACTATTTGGTGACGTTTTGGCCCACTCGCTGAAAAAAATTGGCGCAATTCTCTCCCCCCCCTCCCGGCGTCACCACTTTTAGAAGTTTCTTCTCTCTTGCTTTCTGTCGCTTCTTCTCCTTCTTCTTTCTTCATATTGATATATTGATAAATTCTGTTGTAAATGATTAATTTTTGTGGAACTATACCGCATACAAAGGCAAACCCCAGTGCAAATCACCGCAATGCAGATACAGTGAACAAAACTTAACAACATCAAGTCATGAAAAAAGATCCTGTCATGGGGCACACTGCCCCCTCTGCTACCACCGATCTTCTACCTTGGTTTGCTATGCTCTGCATTTTACTTTGTAGCTGTTACCCTGTATGACGCAGTTTTTTTCTGTAACCATGGAACTTGAAAAGATTTACTCACAGTTTGGTCTACTTTTTCTCATCAAAGTGTGTAGCTTCCATTTTTTTGTCGATTTTAATTCTTCTCGCGTATTCCACAGTCATGAATGTGGATCTCTTCATTTATATTTTGTCTACTTTTTATTACTCCAACTTATGGCTTCTGTGAGTTCAAATTCGTGTGATCCGAGAGTTGATATTCTAAATTTTGTTTTCATACTATAACTCCATTGTTAGCAGCACAGACAAATATATTAATGTGACATTCGAGTCTAACCACACAATGTCAAAGATATATGGTGAATCCAACACAAAATCACAAATAATGTTATATAATACCACATTTTTTAGAAAGCTGCTGCATTAGTTTTTGACTTACATTAAAACTGATTAAATCAATGTGTGACCTTTGTGCTACCATTGCCTTAATCAACATTGACAGAAATGAATTGAAACAAACACAAGTTGGCTGTTCACATTCAATAAATGGAACAAATTTGTAGTTTTTCTTGGATTCATGTATGATAAAAATCAACCATGCAATGGTCAACTAACCATTGCTTGTGATGATAGTTAAGGCCTATATGGAAATCTCTCTTCCACAGCCTAAGAATGTCAACAATTGAAGAAATGACAGCAATGTAATGTGCAAGTGGCTCCATCTTTTTTTGTGTGTATGAGGCTTTTAAATTGTGTGTATCTTGATTTGTCTTTAGAACTTTAAGAATTCCCCTCGTTTACCCAGAATTTGTTCCATTCTATATGAAAGCCCATAGTTTTGTGGGCCGCCATCTGTGATGGAAGGCCACTAGCAATCGAGCTGTCATGCTGGATGTACGAAACTTGGTTGTGGTGTTGTAATGGGTCGAACTCTGATATCAAATAGAGAACATGTACACCTTTAAAAAATTGTGTAACAGCACCTTAAAAAAGCCTTAGATTTTGGTATCAAAATGGCTTGTACATTTTCCAGCGTCCAATTTCTTCTACTTACGCCAAAAACACGCGAGATGTTGTTCACCTGTAGCGCCAAATGTTCCCTGTTTGGTCAAAGGTTGGTGATGTCATATTGATCCTGCGGATGTCTCGATCAATCCAATCAATTATAGTTACAGGGGCGACGACCCCTGTTTTGGCATGGTACCGTCCAACATGTGACGTCGAGACTACTTGGTCAATCGCACAATGACATTGACCAGCAAAGAAATCGTGCACGGCTTTTTTGGGAAACATAAGATGAAATTGGAGGGATATCTCTCCATATACTGTGCTTGGTCTTGTGCTCCCACGCCAGATATGTTTTGGTACTCTCCTTACTAAGCTTTGGGTGTAGTGCCATCCAGTCTATCCTTAGCTCTTTCTGCTTCACTGGTCCGTCCTAGTCCAGATAACAACAGGTACTCTCTACAAGGCTCTAAATTTGGTCCAATGTTTACCCAACTTGTATTTTCTACTTTGGTCAATCGTGGCAATTTTGTTTTGCATGTGGGTGTTTCCCCTGTAGGTATGTGAGGGGAAGGAAGGCATAGGACAAGAAGTCAATTTAAACTATTTTAACCTCTAAACCCATTCCTCTTCTCCCCCTCTTCCTTCTTTCCTCTCTTCCTTCCTTCCCTCTCCCCTCCCATCTCTTTACCCTTGCTCCCTCCCCTCCTTCTCTTCGCATTTCCTCCTCCAGTGGCATAAGCCGCTTTTTTTTTCAGAGGGAAAGGGGGGGGCACATATATTTCAGGGGGGGCAATCATATATATTAAAAATTTGGTAGTATAGTATATGGCCAATGTAAATCACTAATTTTTCAAGGGGGTCAAAGGGGGGAAAGAGGGGTGGGCAAGATCCCCACAGGGGGGCAGCATTCATGCCCCTACCAACCCCCCTCTGCTACACAACAACCACTGCTCCCTCCATTTCCCTCTCAACCCTCTGCCTCCCATCATCTTCTAACCATCCCCTCTTCACCTTCCGCATCTTCCCTTTCCTTCTTCCTCTTTCCCTGTGCCTCCCTACTCTCCCCTTTTACACTCTCATAATTCCCCTCTTCCCCCTCATCTCCCTCCCTCTTTTCACTGCTTTTCCTCCTAAACTGATGAAAATGGTTAAATTTGTCCAATGAAACCCTTAATGTTTGATGCGGACCTGATCGATTAGAGTACATTAGTGTGAGTGGACTGAGCCTTTGTTCAGAGTCTAGTATGCCAATCATATCACTGAATGTATAGGCCATTTAAATACCATGGCATAACTTGTAAAACACACATTTTCCTTTGGCATTATTTATCCCTGAATATTCTGAAGCGCAAAAGTTAAGGTAACATTTCCGTTTTTTTTTCTTGCAGATGCTTTTTTCTTTTTTCTTCACATATGCCTTTATGAAATTTTCACAAAAGGTAGGCATGGCATGAAAATCCAAGTTCTACATGCTTGCAAAAATATTTGTGTGCTTTATATAATATCACAACCACATGTGTACGTGAGTTTATTCTTTGACATAATTAGCTGGAGCATGTAATGTACAGATGGTGACTGTTTAGGGTGGTCATTAATCCAACCTAATTCTGAATATTTTCCCATTAGCAATGTCCAGATTTGTGACAACTTTGCTACTGTCAGTAAATTGTAAATAATACCATTCAAAAACAAACAAATGATGTAAGAAAGCAATCAAACAAAACATGAAAATTCATTCTGTCCCTAAAATTAATCCCCAATCTAAATAACCATACTACTATCCCTTATACACGATAAAGCCATCCCTTGGGTATGATTTTAATTTCCCCCCCCCCCCATGGACTCAATTCAAAGCATTAACTCGTTCATTATAAAATGCTAATGGTTTTGAAACTCTCCTTATGAGCTTAAAATCATTTTCACGGCAGGTGACAGAGTCCGTCAGGCATGTATGTATAGCTTGCTTCCAATTTTAATTGCAATGGAATTATACTTATTATCCACAATGCAATTACCATTTTAATTTGCAAATCAAAGACTTCAAGTTGGTAATGTTGCGCCTGTAGACACGACTTAGCCTAAAAATATATTTGTTTGCCGTAACGGAGGACAAATATTTTAGGGTCGTCGGTCGATTTTTTTTTTAAAGCTGAAACTCGAACTTACTCGCTTCAACAGCTGTTTGACTCTAAATGAATACAACATGCTACTAATTAAAGCTTTTTTTTCAACAAAATAAATTTATCTTTTATTTAACTTGTCTTGTTTTTGTTGTCTGTCTTTCCTTTCTTTGTGTTGCTAAATGAAAATCATGGTCAGGAGGGGGGGGATCTTCCTTTTTAACCACATTTTGTGTGCTAATTTGGCATAAATGTTTTGGGTCGCAGGGTTTTCTATGGTTGGTCGTGGTTACAGCAAACATTTTTTTTTGTTTTTTTTTTCCGTATTATGCTGAATGGGGGCATTGGCCCTAATCTAATAGGAGGTCATTTAGATTAAATCTCGGCTAAAATAATCTAGAAAAAAATTGTGTAATTATGAAATCAATATTGTTTGGCTACAGTATGTGTATGCCGACTTCTATCTTTGAACTCTCTGTCTTCGCACCCAATTGGACACACTTGGAACTCACACTGATGGCATGCACACACACGCACACCATTAAACACACAAAAATGAAAGAGCAAAATAACTACTGTACATGTAAGGAGTTAATCGCCATAAGCCAAGTAGACTTGGGCAATATTACAAGGAAAAATAACTTCCAATTATACCATGTTCCCCTAAAATGCTTAAGCGTTGTGGATGCTAATTAGGTTGAATATTATGATATTTCATAATATTTAGCATAAATCAAGTTGTAGCAGTGGATTAAGTGTGTTACCATCTTTAGTGAGCTAGCTGGCCAGCAATCCATGATGTATGGTAACAGGGGGCCCTTGTCAGAGGGGGAAAATTCCCAGTTTTAGAGGAGAACTCCCTGTATCAAGAATAACTTATACAATAATACGCTATAAAAACAATATTGAACACATATGGCGGTTCATTGGAACGGAAAATTATACTAACCTAAAAACGAATTAAGAGTATTTAGCCTGACCATGCGCCTTTTTGAAATTCGTGCTACTGTATAAGGGCTTTTATTTGTGTGTTATGCGATACGGGACGGCACAGTAGCGTCATACATCTTCAATCAGCGCATGATTCTTTCATAATGTGTATTTCCTATGGCATGTATGACCTAACTGGGCCGGTCGTAGCATAACACGTTATACACTAGAGCGCAATTTTTAAATAGCACATGGTCAGACAGACTAGATGGTTTTAATGTCATTGTTAGTCTATATAATTCCGTTTTTTTTTTTCTATGAAACACACTCGATAATGGGTCAATAATTATTTTATTTAGTGTTACATTGTTTAATATTGATCGTTGTACGGTTCTCCTTTAAAGGCGATTTTCCCGGTGGAAGGTGGTTTGAGGCAAGATTTCCCTTTTGAGGTGAAAATTTCCTGTGAGGGCAGGCAAAAGAAATATGGATATTTTCTAAAGGAATTATAACATTTATCTATGAGAAGGTCAAATGAGGTCTTCTAGCAAAGATCAATCAATGCTTCGATACTTAATTATGATAGATACTTCTTCTACCCAACAGGCACCTTTACCATTTCACAGAACGTGTTGGTGAAACCAGGCCGAAGGAGCAAGACAAAGCAGTGACATCACAGCAGTGATGAAATATGATCAAAACAAGTCACACAAAATGCACCAAACCTACGTCATGTTGCCCCGGGGGGGGGGGGGGGGGGGGAACTCGCAGGATATTGCACTTGCATAGCAGTACAGAGACGCTAAATTATCTCCGATGTTATCCAAAGGTTTGGTAAATTACGAGCAGTGTTTTGAATGTTCCTATATTAGGTTTAAACAGCTGTGGTTAATTCTGGGTGAATTTAATAGCACTTGTTTATCATCTAAAATGAATTTCTAGTGAAACTTCACCACACTGAATAAAGAAGAAATATTCTGGCATGTTCTTAAACTGAACTAGTCAACATTTCCTAGCCATTTAAATAATTTTGCCTTTCTGGAACCAAAGGAAACAACTCTGAACATACGTCACATCTTCTGTGAATAAGAAATGAGTTCAACATCCCACTAGGGTGTTTTTTGGTGCCAACAAGCCACTTCAATCTGCACTGTTGTGTACAAATCTACAAGAAATGACAAAATGCACCAATTTTGTGACAATTTTTGATTCAAATTGTATTTTACCAAGTAATTGCAATTTATTTTCTGTCTCATCTCAATATCTCTGAGACCTGCAACAATAAGATTAAGCCCCCGTTTCTGTCCAGGTTTTATATTCAATTAATTTCACATTTTGATCTGAGACTGCGCCAAATAAGATTAAGCCCTTTTCTTGTCCAGTTTGATATTCACTAATTTAAAATGTGATCTGAGACCTGCAACAATAAGATAAGCCCTTTATTCCCAGGTTTATATAACTAATTTCAATTTTGATATGAGAACTGCACCATAAGATTAAGCCCTTTTCTGTCAGGTATTTCATTATTCAATAATTCACATTTTGATTGAGACCTGCACCAATCAGATTAAAGCCCTTTTCTGTCCCAGGTTTTATATTCATAATTTCACATTTTGACTGAGACCTGCACATAGATTAACCCTTTTCTGTCCCAGTTTTATATTCACTATTTCACATTTTTGATGAGACCTGCACCAATAAGATTAAGCCCTTTTCTGTCCCAGGTTTTATATCACTAATTACATTTTGATCTGGAGACCTGCACCAAAAGATTAAGCCCTTTCTGGTCCCAGGTTTTTTTTATATTCACTAATTTCACATTTTGATCATCTGGACCTGCCACCATAAGATTAAGCCCTTTTTATTGTCCCAGGTTTATATCACTAATTCACAGTTGATCTTGAGACCTGCACAATAAGATGAAGCCTTTTCTGTCCCAGGTTTTATATTCACTTAATTTCCACATTTTGTCTGAGCCTGCACCAATAAGATTAAGCCCTTTTCTGTCAGGTTTTATATTCACTAAGTTCACATTTTGATCTGAGACCTGCACCATAAGATTAAGCCTTTTCTGTCCCAGGTTTTATATTCAATAATTTCAACATTTTGATCTGAGACTGACACCAAAGATTAAGCCCTTTTCTGTCACAGGTTTTATATTCACTAATTTCACATTTTGATATGGGACCTGCACCAATAAGATTAAGCCCTTTATGTCCAAGGTTTATATTCACTAATTTACATTTTATCTGAGACCTGCACCCAGAAGATTAAGCATTTTCTGTCCCAGGTTTTATATTCACTAATTTACATTTTGATCTGAGAACGGCCAACAAGAAGATTAAGCCCTTTTCGCCCAGGTTTTATATTCACTAATTTCACATTTTGATCTGAGACCTGCACCAAAAATTAAGCCATTTTCTGTACCAGGTTTTATATTCACTAATTTCACATTTTGATATGAGACCTGAACCATAAGATTAAGCCCTTTTCTGTCCCAGGTTTTATCTCACTATTTCACATTTTGATCTGAGACCTGCACCAATAAGATAAGCCCTTTTCTGTCCAGGTTTTATATTCACTAATTTCACATTTTGATCTGAGACCTGCACCAATAAGATTACGCCCTTCGTCCCAGGTTTTATATTCACTAATTTACATTTTGATCTGCGACCTGCACCAATAGATTAAGCCCTTTTCGGTCCCAGGTTTTATATTCACTAATTTCACATTTTGATCTGAGACCTGCACCAATAAGATTAAGCCCTTTTCTGTCCCAGGTTTTATATTCACTAATTTCACATTGATATGAGACCTTGCCCACCAATAGATTAAGCCTTTTCTGTACCAGTTTTATATTCACGAATTTTCACATTTTGATCTGAGACCTGCACAATAAGATTTTTAAGCCTTTTCGCTCCCAGTGTTTCTTTTATTCACTAATTTCACATTTTGATGAGACCAAAGGAGGACCAAATGGTACAGCAGGTCAGAATAAATTTACATTTTTCCAGTTCTTACTTTGGCAATGACCTATGGCCTTTGACCTCTGACAGCCAACTTTGTAATTACAATAGTGAGGAACGCCATGAGAATGATAAGAACGGAGAATTTAATACGGCGGCATTTTTTTTTTTTTAAAAGCACTCAGTGAATATCTATTCACTTTTCTGCAATCATACATAAAACATTTCTTCTACAATTAAAATGACCTTTGATCTCAATTCTTGAACATGACAACACATGACTGATCAACTTGTATGTATTGTATATCCAAAAAATCCATTTTTGGATGGAAGAAGAAGAAGATTAGTAAACAATCACCTAAATGGAACCCAAGGATGACATTTTAGCCTCTTTATCTCATAGACTCACTCCTCAAGAAAAAACCAATTGGTGGAACCTAGCAGATGATCTATGATAGTGCCATTTAATGACACCCAATCCAGTGTAACATTTTATTAATGTAACTGTAATTGAGCTATATACAAAAAAAATGACAGTAATTTTTTTGTCAAAAGTGTTAACATATCTTTAAAAACACTTAACAAACTACCATGGACCTTATAAGAAAATACCAAAATCTAATTAAAGCACACAAAGAAGAAATTGGGAACACATGCATTTTTTAAATTAATTTAACCAGACCAAAAGGCCAGGATGAGGAATATGACAATCTTCAGTGCCTCTTTTAATGGCCATTCATTGCTCTCTGCCAAGGGTGAAAAAAATTAAAAACTGGACACGTACCCACAAGTCGTGTGAAGTAATAACGGCTTGTGATGGGAGGGTCCGCTGCATGGGAGGTAATTAATTCTAGCCCCTAGTAATGGAAAACACCTCAATTCGGTTATGAGAAAGTCGTTGATGCGTGATATCTTAAAGTGGGTAAGCGTGTTGTAGTGAGAGTTTTAATCATTCCATATGATGATTATTAAGATTGGCTTGTGTAACAAGCAAAAGGGATTGTATATTGTGAAGGAGTGCCAGCACTATTTTACCATGATTCGTTTTTTGCATTACTTTGTTTAATACTGTGGATATAACCTGTAGAAAATTAAGACTATAATCAACCAAGAATTTTGTATTAGATAATGGAGCTAACAGTAATGTGGTAATTGCCTTCTCCTTTTTCTTTTTTTTTCCCCTCCTATTTCTCTATCTCCCCTTCTCCATCCATATCTCTCTTTCTGTCTCCATCTTTCATCCATTGTTCCTTTCTCTCCCTCTTCTTTCTAAGATAATGTTTCTACCCTTAAAACCAATTATTAAGAACTATAATTCTCATGCCAAACTGTAACAATTAAACTAGGAAATTGGTCTCACCAACCCTTCATCAGCAGTTTGGTTTCAAATTTGAAGCCCACTGCGTAATTTAATCCCGCGGTAATCTGTAGGTTCATTATAGTCATGGTGTTGTGGTGCTTGTACGGTTACGTTCATGACTGACAGGTCGCGACCTTCGTGATGACCCCACACGCCCCAATACTCTTGTCTGTCTGCTGCCAAAGCATACACTGATGGAAGAGATTGTCCACCAAGAGCTTTAATCCTGTTGATCCACCGTGGACAGGGGACCTTCGTCTATGCCCTCCTCTTCGCCTCCCTCATCTTACTCTACTGTCCTTCCTCCCATCCATTTTTTCCCCCACGCCCACTCTCTGCTTCGACCTATCACCCTCACCCTTCCCACATTTCTCATTCCTTCAATCTTTCCTTGAAGGATGAATTTTCAAGGCAGTTACCCTCGCGTCTTGCAATATGGCCAAGGTAACCAAGTGTTTGGCGGTTGACATGATCCAGTAGACGGTTCTTTTTCTCCAATTCCTGCAGCACCACTGTTGGTGGTTCTTTTTGCAGTCCAGGATATTCTGAGCACTCTGCGCCAGCACCATGAAGCTCAAAGGCATGATCTTTTACAATCTGCTTTTGTGATGTCCAGGATTCACACGTAGGTTGCAACTGGGATGAGTGCACAAACCCACGCGAGTTTTTGTTGCCTTTGTGATTCCTCTATCTGCCCATATTTTTGTGAGCTTAGCCATTGCTAAGCCTCTCTGATTTCAATCCACAGCCGCACCTGGGAGATTAGGGCACCAAGGAAGTTGAACTGAGTACCCTTAGTTACTCAAAGTTGAATATTTTGCACTTTTTTTTAATTTTTAATTTAAAAAATTATCCTTTGATGACATATTCAGAATCGCATGAAAACTTGCTCAAATGAGTCCAAACAAGCCTCCGTCTTCAGCTCAGCAGTTTTGAGATGACTTCCCAAATGAAGAAATGACGCAGGTCATTTTTAGGACCCACCTAACTCCCGACTTCTGTGTAATAACCCATACAGAATCTATACCTAATTTCATTATAATTAAGTGGTGTGTGTGTGCGCACGTCATGCGCATGTGCAGTCTACTCCTGTCCAATTTTTATTTGCCTTGCCAGAGACTTGCTGATTGTTATCTCTACTATTTCCAAAGCTTTTGCTCTCTGATGATTTGAAAATTTCTTTAATGGGTATGGTACATAACCAGCAGCCATGAATGTGCATATCAAAATCTTTGCAATATTTCTACTTCAAGTGTCACCCCTCTCCATTTTGATGCACCAATTATCCTTATTGCCATCTCCAAATTCACCACCTCTACAAATAGTCACAGACATGCCTTAGTGTCAATGTGTCTGCTGCGCTTGCGACCTGTCATCCCTGCCTCCTCACTCATTCATCTCCAAAATTGCAAGACATTCACATTTCTTAAGTGTCTTGCCATCACATTAACTATTCTAGTAATGCCCATAGCCTACCACTGCCATTCAACCTTATTAGCATCCTCCCTAATAAGCACCCCACTGACCCGACCAAATTTTGTCAAGCAACAACAGCACCCATTTTCAATGTACTTAACAAAGTGACCCTTAGCAGCCTCCCCTAGATGCCTTGTTGGAGTATTAAATCTCCCTTTAATTTCAGGCTATCTCAAATACATTAAAATATCTAGACTATGGGTATATAAATCATATATTGATTTTATTATGCATATTGTATGTAACACTTTTCAATTCAAATTCAATTCAAATTAGTTCTATTAGCATTATCATTCAGCCAATACATTACATAATGATACACTTATTTTCTGATATTATTGGAAAAATATTGACATTTTGAAGAGGGGAAAAATAATATACGAATGTTGACAGGCTGATACACATGCGGGAGAGCATAATAAGTCTGATGGACTTGAGCATGACCCCACCTAAAATATACAATTATTATGTTAATAATTTAACTACGGCAAGACGGACAGAACGATACAGGACGAGGACTTGACAATTATTGTTTTAACAAGATCAGGGGCAAAGAACATGGTGATGTGGCGAACCAGTAAAGACACGATACAAGAGAAGGAAATAAAAAGGTATTGCAATTTATTGAGTGGTCATTTATAGAAATTGAGGGGAAAAATACTGATGACATGGTTTTATGACTGATAATCAAAAAAGTTCCATTTAAATATTTTTTAATTTAAATTTTTAACTCTTGTTTTAGATTAATTTAAAAGCATTAATTGTTTCTAGAGGTTTATGATCCTGTTACTAAGTGCGTTCCATATTTTGGGACCAGAGTATTTTACTTAGTACTTAATTAGGTTTGATGAGGTTTTGTTGTGATGTATTTGGGTTTTGCATTTCTGGTGTTTATGTGGTGTCTATCACTATTTTTTGGAAACAACTTAGAATGAGTTTGTGAGGGTGTTTGAGTTTTAACGATACATGAAAATCGCTGTTTGTAGTTTATTTTAAATCATAAATTTAAGGTTTTTTAGATTGTGGAACATGGGTAGTATGAATGTGTATTCAGTAGTTTAATGAGACGTATGGCTCATTTTTGAAGTTTGAATATATTGTCCAATTTATTCGAATAGGAAAGTCATGGTCAGTGGTTATTATCTAATGTTATTTCTGTATTTGCCCAAGCTATGTTACTGTAAGATAGGTACGGTAGTATAAGTGTGTTTATAAGAGAATAAGATATGTTGGGGAAGGGTGTTGCGGATTTTGCTTCTAAGAATCCCGATGTTCTTAGAAATTTGATTTGTAGTTTTTGATGATATGATATTTCCAGGAAGATTTGGTCAAGTAATTACACCCAGAAATTTGTATGGTCTAACGGGGTGAATTGGTGTATTGTCAATCATGATTTTGGTTGGTGGTGTTGGTCATGTTTTTTCTTGTGAGTGATATAGTTAGTTTTTTGATACATTACGCCGAAAGTTTGTTGGCTTTAAACCGTGTTATACATTTATTAACTCTTTGTAAATATGTTTGAGAGTGTGTTAAGGTGTTTTGTGTGATGAAATATGTTGGTGTCAACGGCAAATAATACAAAGGAGAAGTGTTTGGAAGAGAAGGAATTCATTGACATAGAGGAGAAAAGCAAGGGACCCAGTATAGAACCTTGAGGTACACCACAGGAACTGGAGAAGGTCAGAGATTGTGAACCAATAAAGTGAATTTGAATCTATTGGATAGATAACTGGAGCGAAATCTAAGGGAATCACCACGAATACATGTGGTGTAGTTTGGCAAGTCGCATATCATGATAATCGTTCGAAGGCTTTGGATAAATCGAGGAAGATACCAATAGTGTGATAGTTGCAGAGCACGGAGAAGAGATGTTTTGTTATAGATATCCAGAAGAGCAAGGTCTGTTGAGGGTTGTTTGCGAAAGCCATATTGGTTGTCATGAGAATGTTGAAGCGTGGTGAGAAAATATCAATCTGTTATAGATAAACGCTCAAGGATTTTGGAAAAACATGGAATAAGAGATATTGGGCGGTAATTGGAGCAGACATGGGGATCATCCTTTTTGAAGACATGAGGAAATTTTTTGACTTTCGCACCTTGAGGCTGAGGGGAAGATACCAGTCGATAAGGAATGTTAATATGTAGGTAAGGGGATTGGAGATGAAAGGAATGACACGCTTAACGATCGAGGGGCTAACATTATCAGAGCCTGCGCTTTTTGCCATTCTTGAATTTCTTTACTATGTCAAGACCTCCTTTTCTCTATGGATTGAAGAAGATGGAGTTGGAATGGGATCATCAAGAAAAATCAGAATAGAAAGAGGACTGGATCTTCGAGGCAAGTTCAGACCAACATTGGCGAAAAGGAGTTGAACTTGTTGGAGATGAGTTCCGGGTCTGAATCTTGACAGAGCCCCATCCAAAATAGGAAGGAGCCTTAGGTTTGGAGTTTTTGCCGATGACATTTTGGATTGTTTTGCCATGTGCTTTTTATGCTGTATTTGTACTGTTAATTTATTAGAGTGAGTAGTTTTTTTCGGGAGGACTTGATTAAGCTAGTTAATTTATTTTAAAACTTGTACTATTATTTATTTTGTAATATCATTGGATGCTTTATAAATTTTATGTATAGTTTGTTTCTAGTTTTAATTGATTTAATTATTTCCCCGCGTAATCCAAGGTTTGCTTTCTTTACGTTTGTTTATTTTCTTTTTATTTTAGGGAAATGCTTTATCGTAAGGAGATGAATTTATTGATGAACGTGTCATATGATTTATCAGCAGAAGTAATATCTAACACATCGTCCCAATTAGTTCGACTTAATTCATTTAAATGAAGTGATCGTAGCATTAGTTATTTTTTCTTTTGGTGTAATATTTATTTTTAGACTTCACTGAACTATTTTTATTGTCTATGTTGTTTATTCATAATGTGAATACTGGGAAATGGTAGTTATGTCGTTCAATAGAATATCTGGTGTAATATTAGGATTTAGGACGTTAGTAAATATATTCTCAATGAGGGAAGATGTCCGGGTTGTGACGCGAGTAGGTTTTTGTCAAAAGTGATCAAACGAGCTGATGTACATATTAATTTGAATTCATTTGAATCCGAGTGGTTGATGTGTTACCAATTGATGTTAAAAAAATCACCACAAAATGAACTTCGTAAGTTTTGAACGATTAATCATGTTTTGATTGTGGTGGATAACCTTAGTGGTGAATGGTTGAGGGCATCTATCAGGGGGCCTGTAAATAACGCCAACGATGGTATTTTGGGGTTGGCTTCGATCTCAACAAAGTTGGATTCATATTCATCGCTATTAATTAGTTTACATCATGACGGATTTGAAATTCAGATCATTGGAAAATTATAACGCGACCCCGCCTCCTCTTTTAAAACGTCTGCGGCAATGAGCAATAGAGTACCATCCAATGCTATTTAGGGAAGGGATGGGATTTTTCATCATTTAGCCAAGTTTCACTAACAGCTAATAAGGTCAAATTTATATTTAAGTGTTTTTTAAGAAGTCTGTTATACTCTCAATATTTTTATTAGGCTGCGGGAATTGAAGTGAATCAGACTCAGGTAGAACTATTTAGATGTTTATTAAGTCATTGAAAGTTCACTGACAAGGGTAATTACATTTATCGTTAATATTATTTACACGTATATTTGTTCAGATTAGAATTTTTTATCGTCGTCATCGTTTAGGTTAAATGGATTAATTTTTAGTTAAGTAAAATATAAAAAATCTTATGATTTTAAAATTGATTTAATTCATGTTTAAATTCTCTTCATCAATTATGTGGTTAAATGGTAAAGTGATCCATTACAATATTTAACATACCAGAATCACGACTGAACAATGGCATTATCAGAAGAATTTAAAGAGCCCCGGTTATGTACCGACTGGTAGCAGAATAGCGTCAAGAGATGAATGGTTTGTCCTGAATTGTTACAACAATATGAACACGGCCATTGAGATTACATAAAATAATATACCAACAATTACAGAAAAATAAGTAATGACACTTTAAAATGATAAGCATGCAAGCATACGAAAAAAGCAGATCAGCATACACCATTGCAAACAAGTTGTATAATTCATATAAAACAAAATCAATGATTTCTTGGGGGAATGTAATAAAACACAGTTGGTTAAGTGTAGATACAGTTTCGTGGTCGCTCAAAAAAATCTCATCTTTGTAGTTATAGTAGTGGGTGATATCATGTTAGACTGAATTCATTAATTCATGAAAAAATGAGATAAGGAGGCCAATAAGTGTAACGACTTTGAGGAGGGGGACACTATTTAAGAGCAAATTGCACATGGTCATTAAGGCACGAGCAAACAACAGAATGGGATGTAATGAAGTCATTACACTAAAACAGCAGGCATGATAATAAGTTTATGCATGAACAATTACTATATACGCAGTGAGACAGCATGCAAGGTTCATGCAACATATCGAAGACCCACTTCCCCCACTAACAAATTTATTTGCTATTTGATACTGTGGTAAATGATAACAGTAGATTATACATACATGCATACATCCAGGTAATTTTGATCCGGGGGAAAACGGGAGATTAGAAGCCGAATAGTGTATGACTATTTGAGGGGACTGTTTAAGAAGAGCAAATACCTTGATCATAGGGCACTAGCGAGCTAGAGAGGGGTAAGTAATAAGTAAGTCATTACACTAAACGCAATCAAAATTCATGAACATAGCAAAGTCTAACACCCCAACAACACAAAATACTGTTTGCTGTGAGCAATCACATTATGCATGTGTACTTGACATCATATAAGGAATTCATGGAAATAAATTATCATCCTAACTATATAATAGCATTATTTTCTATTTTCACAATGTACTATAACAACCAGAGCATACACATGTTGTACACATGAAAGGCGATTCAATTAATTCAGGGAAAATGAGTAGGAGGCCGAATAGTGTAATGACACTTGAGAATTGGGAAATTATTTTAGAGCAAATTGCACATAGGTATTCAGCCACGAGAAACAGCATGTATAAGTCGTCATTACACTGAAACAGCATTCATGATAGACTAAAACACCTTTATTTGCTATATGGTACTGTGGTAATGTAACAGGCAGAACATATATACATGCATACAATCAGGTATAAATTCAGGGGAAAATAGGAGATAAGCCAATAGTGTAATGACTGTTTGAGAAGGGGGCTGTTGAAGGAAGAGCAAAATACACATTGGTCATATTCCCGGTCGAGCAAGAGAATAACGGTAGTATAGAGAGTCCATTACCTAAAACAGCAATCATGTGATGATAAATTATGTATGACACATAAAATTATAGCAAATGATACATCTTGCAGTCATACCACAAAAATACCATTTTCTTATAACACTTAAGCTTGTAAAATATTCTCGTTTCCCCTGCCTTTATTGTCGCCCCCCACGTTCCCCCTTTTACCATGTCCACCCGTATCCTCCCCCGCCACGTTTTAATATGATGGCTCGGGTGTCTTCTTGTCCCGATTTTTTCATGCTATTTTAAAAAAAGAGTCATTGGGACTTGTGGAGTCAAATCATCAATCGATTCCGAGTTTGGTCCAAAACTTCAAAAGTACAATTTGTTTCTTTCCCAGTATTGGGAAAAGAGTGTCAAGGCAGCCAGCATGTAGTCGGGATAAGGACCTTCTGCGATAGCAGCAGCTAGCCGCAGTAATGCTGCCTGTAATATTTTGTTGACTTTTTCGACTATTTTTTTTGGATAACTTGCATGGCTAGAATTTCGGCGATAATCGATTCTCGCAAGATTCTCGTAAATTGAATTGCGTGAATCAATGTTTGATCTCGTAACTTTAAAACTTAACACAGTAGTGAATTAGAAAAAAAGATTCTGCCAAATTGTTTTGGAATCAAGACTGATTCCACACACACCGACGAAATTCTACCCCTGCTTGTACCAAATTTCTGTCATGTTTGACTAAGACTAAAATTCCAAGAATACTGCTGAAATATTGCAGTCTTAGTTTAAAAATGGTTCAGTATGTTGGAAAAGGGATTTTTAATGTTTGTTTTTCCTTGTATGGTCTCAGTTGCCAACTTGGGACTTGCCTCGGAAATCCCAGCGTATGATTTCTGGTAGGGTTTTCACTTAAGTGCAAGCCTAGCCTAGCTGCATAATGAGAAACCAAAATCTAGAATAGCGGATTTATGGTACAATATGACATGATATAAATTCCTTTGAAACATGAAAGAAGGGCCCGGAATAATAATCCAACTATTTAGTGAGATTTTAAGATTTAGCGTATCTCGACCAATTATGTTCATTTTTCGCCAATGGTCGCTGCAGGCTAGCCTAGATCGGTAGTACTGTTTGGATACACGACCGACTATGGCCATCGATGCCAAATAGCCTCCAATTTAGAGCGTGTGTCATAGAAATTGTCAAACATGTCAAGCAGTCTATCCCAGAATCTGATAATTTTATTCTATTGTGACTCTCGATCTGAAATTCCCATTGGATTCCTTCGATATGAAAGATTTTAGGCTCTATTTGGAGTGAAAATTCAGGTTTAAGCAGCGCAGTACTCGCCGATAAATTTTGTGTTTACCTCGAAAGAAGCAGACTGAGACTATCCTAATTGACCGCGCACCACTCTGACCCATGCGGTTCCCTGGTACGTGCACAGGGACTTCCCCTATTTTACGGCGACTGAAATTTTCGTGATGTGCAAGGAAATGTTCGTCATTGTTTTTATGCAAAATCTTTATACTCCAGAATAGAATTCCCTATTTTCTGATCAATCAACGAAGGACATAGGTATTAATTATTACAATTTTGGTTCAATATGGTTTTTAGGATAAAATCCTAGCCCAGTTTCCCGGTCCTAGTTTCGAGTAAATTCAGTTTTGTACAGCGTATCACCAGTGTCCTTTTGGTAACAAATCCGAGAAAGTTGTCTTGAAGTTTGTACCTGCAGATTGGACAATACCTGGAAATATACCGTTTTTCCCCAAAAAAAACGCAACACTTGGTGGCAGGCGCCATAATTTTGGACCAAAAGTAGTGACTACTTATTCTTTGGTGTTAAGGTAAGATGGGACTGTTAAGCTAATATACATGAAAAGTTCATAAAGGTAGAGTCAATATTTTTAAGATATGACCCCAAAAATCAACTAACCTTCATGACCCATTTAACCGAATTGAGGCTCATTAACTCCAAATACGGCAACTGTAACGTTTTGCGCCCAGAAACCACCAATATGAACTCTAAGTCCAACACCATTTCTCTTTTTTTAAAGACAGTTACTGCAACAAATCTTAACATATGAATGTTTTCCTATTGTAATAATAGCTAAAACTGCATTTTAACACACTTAAAATCGAAGTTAGAAATGCATGATCAACAAACTCTTCGTATTGTCCAAATAAGGCTGCATTGGATTAGAGCTATCATTCATCATCATTTTGTGACGGAACACAAAGAGTTATCTTAACCCAAAAATATAATGGACAGAATGATATACTTATATCTTATTGAGTTTTGTGTTGAAAACATAGGTTTTACTTTCATAAAGTTGAAATGTAACTTATTTTCATTAACAAAGCAGTTGCAGCCCAATGCCTTTATCATTTTATGTAATTGGGAGTTTGTCTATGACTTATTCATAGTTTTATATCGTCTTGAAACATATTTTATCACCAATAAATTTAATGTTCATTATTACAGTTAAAAATTATTATGTAAATGTACTCATTTGAGCCATTGAGAAGTTGTTCTACAAGAAATTTGGGCAAGTAAATGTTTATTGCAATCAATATTGCATTTGCCATTCTGTTCTTCTTGCCAGTCTTGTGGTTACCAGCCCTCATTTTTGTACAATGGGTTCTGCGGGTTACTGATTGGTGGGGGGGGGGGGGGGGGTCCCATGCTTAAAAATTATTGACTCTATCTTTATTAAGAACTTTTCAGGAATATTAGCTAACAGTCCCATCTTACTTACAACAAAGAATAATTCGTCACGTGCTTTTTGTTCAAACTTATGGCCTGCCCCAAGTTGGCGTTTTCTTTTTGGGACACACGGTACAACTGACTTATTTATTTGACATATCAACTTTATGGTTTCTGCGTCTTCTTTTCCCCATTCCTTTAGGAATTCTCTTATTCCCTAGTATTTTGATGGCGAAGGAAACAGGATGTTGTTCCACTAGTCTATAATCACTCGTGATTGTCACACATGATGATTGTGGTTAACGCCCTATGCAAATTTGGGTGTAGAGTCTGTGAATTGTATAGCTCGGGCCAAGTTATATTTTGCACAGATCGTTTTAGTTGTCATTCTTTTGTACCTCTAGAAGCCGTGGCGTAACAGGCGACTTTGGCCGGGAAAAACAATTGCAAAAGTCATGCTAATCAGCCGTTTTTTAGCCCTCTGACCGGGAAAAATTTGACTTTTGACCCCCCTGAAGGGGAAATTTGCCCCCTCAGAGCGGGCAGGCCCGTTACGCCACTGTCGCAATGGCTAGCACTGCAGAATAAATTAACTAATGAAAATAGTGGAATTTGCATCCGGTATTTCTTCTCCTTTCGAAATATTCTAGGCAAACATGCGGTTAGCCTGGCTTAACTTTTAATTGAATAAAAAATGTCACGCGTGAGCCCCCCCTCAGCTCATATAAAAATGCTACCACTCTATATTTTAAAATCCTTCCAAAAATCATTTTATGCCCCAGGATTGTTTCTCTCTCGTGACCTTATTTCACTCCGATCTCCCTCCCGTATTGAATCGCTTTAGTTAGTGATCTTTATCTCGGTCTTGTGAGTCTTTAGAGGCGGGGCCCCTTCCCGTTTGCTACAGTACATATACACTTCAAGTCAACGCTGCGAACAAATTAGCATCAAAACAATTTTGGCTAAGAATGTCAATGATTTCAAATTATTAATATATAATTGTATTTTTAAAATGTTTTGTGTGTTGAAATTCCAAATTCTATTCATTTTCACCATTGAAATAAGTGGCCCCCCAATGGCCTCTA
>JAMKCH010036686.1:0-15112 GCA_023653785.1 Ophioderma brevispina | reverse complement strand
TTCGAACCCGGGAATTTTGATGGTAAATTTGCGCCAGAGGCAAGCACCCTAACCGCTAGGCCACGCTCTCCCACTATATATATAAATATATGTATAATATATATATATATAATATATATTATATATAATATATATATATATAGTGCAAGAAATTGATGTACTGGACGACCCATGAATAAGCTATTTGCGTAAAAATAAATAGTTGCAAGAAATATGCAAATAAGCATCGGGTGTTGCATTCCACAGTTTTATTTTTGAAGCTTTCGGCTAAAAAGCCTTCATCAGCAAAAACTACAACAGAAACAGAAAGAGAGAACAATGAAAAAAATATATAAAAACTTATACAGAATGATCTATACACAAATGATGAAGGATTTCCAAGAGGTGGGTACGCAACACCGCTATCATTCTAAATGTGGACGATTATGGTATCACGCACACCTAACAACGGAAACAATGTGTACGAAAACACTAGCCTGGATACCATAACAAGGAACGCATTTGGCAACGCAGCAAGAAAAATTTTGTAAACGGCCATATTGCATATTACTTAAGAGGCCGAAGGGAGCTTTCTCCTCCGGTTTCTTGGTGAGTTTCTCCTCTATTTTAGCTCATTTTATTGCTTTTTTTTTGCATTCAAATGTACCAAGTGTTCCCTTCGGCCTCTTAAGTAATATGCAATATGGCCGTTTACAATATTTTTCTTGCTGCGTTGCCAAATGCGTTCCTTGTTATGGTATCCAGGCTAGTGTTTTCGTACACATTGTTTCCGTTGTTAGGTGTGCGTGATACCATAATCGTCCACATTTAGAATGATAGCGGTGTTGCGTACCCACCTCTTGGAAATCCATCATTTGTGTATAGATCATTCTGTATAAGTTTTTTATATATTTTTTTTCATTGTTCTCTCTTTCTGTTTCTGTTGTAGTTTTTGCTGATGAAGGCTTTTTAGCCGAAACCTTCAAAAATAAACTGTGGAATGCAACATCCGATGCTTATTTGCATATTTCTTGCAACTATATATATATATATATATATATATATATATATATATATATATATATATATTTTTTTTTTTTTTTTTTTTTAGGATTACTTCACTCACTCGTCGCCATTGTAATAACCTGGTGGGGCCATTGGATGTCAAACTATCCAAATAACGACACGTACAACGTCAGATTGTTGCTTGTTCTACTACATGTTATCTTGTGCCTAGTTCAATCACATAGGGTTAACATTCCTTTAATAATATATATTATGATACACTGGGCTGACATCATTACACCCAATAAATTATTTGCCTCTAATGACATCAAATTACCTTTGACCTTGCTTTCAGTTTCAACACATCCCTTAATTGCTCTTCACTATAACCAAATACAGCACCCAAATAATAATTGTATTGGCCATTACCTATGGGATATATGACACGCTCTCTTTACCTCCACTGGCTGGTTAGAGCGGAAAACAAGCAGCGAGATCAATCTTGAAAATAAAGCTTGGCTCATGGAGTTCTTGTGATCTAGTCTGGTAGCCATGCCAATTATTTAAGAAAGCAACAATTTGTAGATTTTCAAAGAATGCCCCTTTACTCACTTTATGTGACTTTGGACCCCAATCTGTTGCTCTCCTATAAGGGTCTTTGGTCAGTGGGTCTTGTTACTGAGTTTGGTTGTCATGACATGTATCTCGTTGTTAAAGAAATTATGTTATGACCCAATAAATTATTTGCCTCTAATGACATCAAATTACCTTTGACCTTGCTTTCAGTTTCAACACATCCCTTAATTGCTCTTCACTATAACCAAATACAGCACCCAAATAATAATTGTATGGCCATTAACTATCGGGATAAGACACGCTCTCTTTACCTCCACGGCTGGTTAGAGCGGAAAACAAGCAGCGAGATCACATCTTGAAAAGAAAAGCTAAAATGTTTAATCATCTCCGCCGGTGAAAAAAGTACCTAATAACCACCTTAAGAGAGTGTAAATGCATAATCTTAGGGCCTATACTGGTAATGTAAAAATATAAAACTGAAATAAATCCCAAGCCAAATGTATGGTCTTTCCTAAATAAAAATATTTTTTTAGCTTTTCTTTTAAGATGTTATTCCGGAAAAAAAAGCCTCTGTACAACAAGTGCAAGCTTGACTTATTGGACTGATAAACTTGACACTGTAGATCTTATAAGTCCAAGTTGCATTTGGAAATCGGGTTGAGCATTTTCGTTTTTGGCTACAACGACGTTCGAAACCATTGCTTTCCCACCAGGGTGATAAAAATGCAAGTTAGCAATTGATGATTTGATTTACAAATATTACCAAATCTGTCTTTTCTTATGTAAAATATGGTGTTATGATTCTTCATTGCAATATTAATTGTGGTTATCATTTCATAGAGCACAGTCTTACAGTGCCACAGTGCAGGTTGTATTTACCAGCGTAATGCATTTTTCGTGTGCACTTACGTGATATATGAGAATACGATAATACTTAAATTGCTTATACTATTGGTTATTGAAAAAAAGGATTGCTCGAATATTCTCACACGCTTGCCCAAGGAAAAACAAACCACTCAAAAATACTACGTGAATAAAAACAAAATGTGCAAGGATTAAAGATGATCTTGGCCTTAATGCAATAACTATAATTATCATAATTATTGGTTGTTGTTTTGAGGAGGAGGATGCATTGAATCGGTGGGTGAAGTGGATGGAGTAAAAAAAAAGGGGGGGGGGCGGTTGCGGCCAGTGTGAGGTGAATCCCGGTCACCACAACTACAACAAACAACTACAACTACTACTATAATAATACACACTTAAAAATACAGGGTCAAAAATAACCCTAAAAAAGGGTAAAAAATTGACCCCAATGTGGTTAAAAAATAAACCCCGTTGGGGTTAAATGACTATATTGGGGGTCTTATATCTTTTTTGAACAAATAACCCTTTGGGGTCAAAAATGACTATATTTAAAAGTCATTTGGTTAATCGGGATGCAAAAAAAATCTGAAAAGAAAAAAATAAACCCAAATGTAGTTGATTTCAACTACCCCCTTTGTCAAAGATGGCTAGATTTAGGGGCATTTGAATTTGATGCTTATGATGCTTAAACACAGAAAATAACCCGAATGTGGTTGATTTCAACCACGACAGTGTCAAAATAAAAGTGACCACGTAAAATGGTTGATTTTGACCCCGTCGTTTTAGGTGTGTACTACTACTATACTTTACTACTACTAGACTTGAAAGAAATCGTACTGAAAAATACGCTAGAGTATGGCAAGATTTGAAGCACACCCCTTTTTACAACATTAAAATGTGTTTGTGTAGAGAATGTACAATACATGATACCTAAAGTTGTCAAACTTAATGTACCGTTTTCTTGATTATTCAACTACGATTAATCAATGAATCTATTTGTACCAATGTGCCAAACTGATACGAGAATACAAACATTAATCAACTGTTGCAGAGCAAGAAAAAAAGAGCTTACCATTTGTTAGGATATTGTTTAGAGTTTAGTCCCTTATTGGCATGGAGTGTATCTATATGGATTACAGTAAAGTAGTTTTTTCATTGACAAATCAGGCATTGGGTGAAATTGTGTGAACATTCAATACTTTTGAAGATCATAAAGAGGATAATTATGCATTCTGGTGTGCATACTGCAGTGTGAGTAGCGCGACCGCCAACAACTGCACCATACGCAAAATAGTGGGCAACTGCGTAATCAATTTAAAAACTATTTTGCAAGTCAGCGTCCTTCTTGCATCTAATAATATATTGGAGACTTTTTCGGTTGAGAACAGAAAATATCGCCCTCCCCAAGAGAAAATATCAGGCTAGTCTTAGACTAGCTGATATTTGATCTAGGCTCGGGCGATATTTCTGTTATCAACCTCAGCCATCCATATTATATAAAATTATGGTTTTTTCTAGATCAATTAAACAAGATCGCATGGGTAATCATTACTTTTCATAATGCTTACCCCGTACATTGTACTTATTAAAGTAATAGTTTGCTTACCTGTATATAAATCCATGGGAATAAGGAAAAGAGTGTTGCGTAAAATTTTTTATATGGCTATTTTTCAAGTTCGATTTTTTCTTTCATTTTTCATCAAATCTATGATTTAGTTATTTATCAAGGGCAAGGTCATGCTGCATTCTTGCAGCAATTATTTTGATTCACGTAGTACTGAAACAAAGGCATACCCATATTAATAATTTCATCTCACATCTTAATCTTACAGTTTAGTGAATTCTTTTCACGAATGATTAAACGTGGACAATCAAATAAGTTGTCAAAGTCCTTCCCTGGACGCCCATTGCCCCCCCCCCCCCCATTAAACATTGTCAATGCTCCCCAGCCCCAGGAATCAAGGCATATATAAGCTTAATATCTAGTAAGTACGAGTATTGACAGAGTGACTAATCATGATTAATAGGCGATATAAAATCAGGTACATCCCATAGGAAGAAGTATGCCACGAAAAAGGAAGACCTAGTTATAATCTAAGGTTTACGAGTTTCATTCAATCTAGCTATGAATCCTCATAACTAATAGATATTTATCTACGAAACATTTTTAAAAAATATGTTTATAGGTAACAAACAATGTATACATCAAAATATCAACCAATCAAAAATTAAATATTAATGCATTAGAGGAAATAGATTTACCCATTCAAATACCCCCCCCCCCCCCCCCCCCAACGAATTTGAATCCATTGAACCGCTGACATCTACAGCAATCTGAAATTATTTAAAATATGTAACGTTTATACAAGCTTTACAAGTGTTTGATGAATTATAAAGTGCCTCAGAATGAAAAGTTTGTGTGTTATATGTTGGTAGCAATTTTCACCACTCTCTTCAATCTTCATTTCTGAACTTCTAAGACGACATTTTAAAGCTCGCTGGTGCTTTTAATCCCACATTTTTACACTGTCAGTGCACTAATATCATTGATTCTTCTTTGTAGTGTGTATTCATGCAAAATTAAAAAAATGCTCTGGAAGGGAAAAAAAGAGCCCATTAAGTGTGATTAATTAAGTATTTCCCATGTATACCCACGGATTGGCGGGAATGAAGGTAAAAAAACCCTCATCGTCTTTTCAGAAAGGGTACTTACATCTGACTTCAAATAGAAAAACACTTTATTAATACTTAAACAATGTTAATATCCAAACACCTTCTAGACGGGATTATACGTTTTAGTGATAATGATTATTAATAGCTTCCATTAACATTGGTTCAAGTATTAATAGACATTATTAAGTGGGCACGATTGAGCTGTAAAAACCCCAATATGGTTTTCATTTGATTTGCCTATATGATTATGAGATGATACTGGATATGCACAGTGTTATATAATCGAAAAAATACGAAAGTAAAAGCTATATAAGAATGAGACAAAAACATAGAATTTGTTGTTTTGCCGTCCCAACATGTCCAATAACGCATTAATTATATTTCGTTGCATTCCACTCATCATCGTTCGGCTGCGTAACGGCGAACTCAAGCTCATCCAATTGCGCGCCTCCATGGGCTAAGGTTGTATTAGTCTGGTGGCAGAATATTTCCACTATCCCCAAACAGGTGGGCAAAAATTATGATTCAGAATTGACGAGGGGGCGTACCGTTACATGGCTGACATGGTCTCTTTTTACCATTATGGTGTGGTGTATAAAGAGCCGTAAAGCTTTAGCTGGTTTGTCATCTGCATGCGGTAGTAGTAGATACCCAGGAACTTACGAGGCTAGAGTTCTTACCACTCGCTAGACTTGGTGAGATAGGATGAGGATCCACAATTAGCGCCATTACTCTGTTTGGGTACACTGATATGATGACTGGTGTGTTTTTTTTTGTTTTTTTTTGCTGCTGAAGCTGTCCTGCGCAACTGAGCTTGGGCCCGTTAGGGGTAGGAAGGCAAAGACATTAGCAAAATTCAGATCGTTAAGTAGTTTTGGCCGGGTAACTCCTAGATCGACGTGAGTGTGTTACAATTCCAGAGTCCATGCATGCAACTATTATGAACACACAGGGCGCAAGGATATCTCCTGCAGGACTCTGTGGTTACATCAAAAGGCTGCGAAATGTTGCCGTTCACAATCACTGCAATTCGTGAGTTTCGTTACAGGGCTTTGATGCGCCATGGTGACGTTATTATGGAGAGGGAACATACCTGGACGATCTATTTACTGGACGATCTACGATTAATCCCTATTCACATCAGCGAGCTTGATCAATAATCAATCACCGTTCAACTCAGTGTGTTACTCTGCACGACTAACTTGTAACTTATGACCCGTGCTCAAACAGGAATCGCTCAAAGTATAAATGAAAATTATTTATTAAGTTCCAACACTGAAAGTTGTTAGTTTTTCTGTTTTACTGTTTGGAAAGGAACACATCCTCCAATACAGTGTTACAGAAATAAGAAAGAAATAGAGAAATGAATAAAGAAATAATAACGAAAAAGGAGTAAAAGAAATAAAAAAGAAAGGGGGTACGGGTAAGTTGGTTAGGTAAAGAAAGAAAAAAGAAAGGCATCCCAAAACCTTCCCTACTCTCTAAATGTAAACGAGGTAAAATTTTCACGCCCCAAAAGAGTGACAACGCGAAAACGAGTGGAAATCCATTCCTTTTGGTTTAATAATGTTCCTTGTGAAATAAAAAAAAACATAGGAAAACAAATATAAAAACGTGCTACCTTTAAACCTTTACTTGGGTCGCCTAACGACAGCTCTTGCACAAATCTAGGAGAAACATGACGGTCTATTGATAGATTCAAAGGCTTTATGAACGTTGATGAATGTGCACTGAAAAGTGACAGTAAGAGGAGGTTGTGTGCTCTTTGTTCAAAAAAAAATATTCCATAATAGTCGAAGGAGTGTGTGTTCTGCTGCGCACAACAAAGGCCTGGATGGAAACCGGCCTGTTTGCTCCTAAGTATTGGATCAACAAATGGTCGAAATTCTGTTTAACAGAATTTTGTTGTAAACTTTAGGAGCTATTGACATCAGAGTGATCCCTGGTAGTTCGTCGTGAGGGAGAGATCCCACTTCTTAGACAGGGGTACGATGACATATATGGTCCACTGTTGCGGTGGGTGGTATTGATGTTGTATTATACCCCAGCAAAATTGAAGTATAACATCTATCATCTGTTATCCTCCTGGCTGCAGGCCTCGGCACAGTTTTGACAAACAAGACCTACAGACCTTTTTGTTTTAAAGACTCTGGTAGCATCTGCTGTCTCCTCTTGTATTGCTCGTCGAAGTGCGTGGGTCAGTGAGATGGCAGGTCCTCCACAGCAGATGGTTGTTAGATCAGGTGGGGGTTGCATCATTTCAGCTCATGTTAGAGCTAAAATATTCTCTCAATTCAGCCAGTAATTCTATATACTCACTTGCTAGGGACTTTGGCATCTACTTCGTGATTTTGGGATGCATGTTCTTATATTGCCCCGGTCTTTGCCCGAGAGCCCGTGGTGGTTATTGCACAGGGCTATTGCCCTGAATGACCTCGCATCAATATATTTCAAAGCACAGCTAAAGGCGTTTACCACCCAGGACTTTTTTGTACAGGTGTTTAGGCCTGTATTATAATGCAATCATGTACTCACCGGCAGCATCCAGTTATGGAATTAAGGGAGACATGAGGAGATTTCCAGAAAGAAAGCGCCCCCCAATTTTTTTCGAACCCGGCTTTTCTGTATATTTGGAATGCGGTCCAATGTATTAATATCACACATGGAAGTGGGGAGGAGCCAAATACGCCGTTTTTATGTAAATAATATGATTTAGTACCTTTCTGGTCGTGCAGACGAAAGTCAAAAGCACGGGTTCTATGGGGGACAATTATGATAGTCAGGCAAGTTCAAAAAACAAGGTTTGCTGTTCTTTTGTACTGTTTGTCAAAAACTTTCGAACGTGCTTGGTAGGTGGTCTACAATCCGAGTTCGGCAATTTCGAGGAGAACTTCGATCTATAAAAAAAATCTCCTCCTGTCACTTTTATGAGGCCGCGATATGTTATAAGATTAACACAACTGTGAAATGTGTGTTTTGAAACTACCCATTTCCAGTGTGACTTCTGAACCATGAAGAGCTAATATGGGCCAACACAAAGGGTTCTTTCTAGAAAACAATACACAATTCAGTAGGCAGTGAGTAAGAAATCATTTTGATGAGGCTTTGGAACAAATTACAGCTTCTGAATGGACACGCAGTGCGACACCACCTTACTGTGCGAGAGCTCTATTGGGATAAAGAGAACATCTCGTGACATTAAAATTGAAAAGTGTGTTGAAATTAACAGAGGACTCTGAAGCATAAAGTGAAGCAACGTGAAGTTAATGAAGATTAAGTTATTGAAAACATAGCTTTTGGGCAGCAAAATGTGTAATACAACAATTTTTACAATAAAGATCAAAAAATTATAGACAATACAAAAGACCCAACTTGCAATATCTGCCACAAACGCTAAAAGTACTTGAAATGATAGATTATGGCAGCTCTGAAAATAGTTTGAGAATTTTCCATTTTTTGGCTATTTGAACCACCTCTCACTACCTGTACAAGCAGTTTTTGTTCACAAACTATAAATAATAAGCTAAATAAATGATGAAAGATTGTTCTAATGCTTAGAATTAAATGTAACAGGGAAAATAACTAATTTCCAGAGACGCCACAGACTTATTATGCATTAAAAAATCGTTACATTAATTTATGGTGTGAGTTGAAATGGAAGGTTTCAAGCTCTGTACAAGGTAAAGACAATTGGCAGGACCCTAAAAAGGACTTAAAACTACTAAAAATGTATATACACACATTAATATCTGAATTAATAAATATGAAGCTTCTAATCTATACCACCATATTTTTAATACTGTACAGTATTTCAAATCATTGAAAAGTATTTTTGATGACGTGCAGTTAGTTTGTTATACTGGGGGGTTTATGGAGCTATTGCACTAGTAAGTACGTGCGATCATTTATAGCGTCCGGAACTTTATATGAGTTAAATATGCTCAGCTTGCTTGCCTGCGTTGGTGCTCCAGAGCTTAGCGGGGAATCGTTACTATCGTATTCAAAGTGTAAACATTGAAAATGGCCGTACACACAGACGACAAAACACCAACAGTTGGTTACACGAGGAAGAAAAAATCCTGCCCAAACCGAAGGGAAAATATACCACGGACATAGCAACATATTGCTTCTAGTATCTTGGCGAAAAAAAAAAAACTCGGTGTCAGTGACAGTGTCACAACTTAGACAAGAGTAGCCTTCGAAGCTTGCTGTGAGTAAGTCTGCCGCCAGGGTAACAGAATTCGTAGGGCGAAGGCCAAAGTCATGAATAGTGACTTACCATACCCCACGTCCAAATGGTTGCATTTTAAGTCAGCTGCATAGTATGATACAATAATAATATGGCGGCTTTTTCTTCAGGGTGATATGAGAATATACCACACTTTCAAGGAAAATATCGAAACTCGCCTTCGGCTCGTTCGATATATTCATGATGAGTGCGATATATTCTATATCACCCTCAGAGCCATCCAATATTATATAATTCCTGTACGAGGTATAACATGTGTCATACAAACGATTCACAGGAGCCGAAAACGAACAGGTTGACATACCACAATCGCTTCATTTGGAGAGTTTTGTTAAATTGCGCAATCTGTACCCGTAACAACATCCGAAGCATTGAAGTACTTCTTCGTCCTAGAGATAAAAACGAATGAATTTTTTTACTCAAATTAATGACATAGGTATTTTTAAAGAAATTTTCAAACCAAATTCATTTAAATGACTTCGGAAAATTACAATTTTTTGCGCATGAAAAAAAGGCAAAATTTCGTTCATTCGGGATGAAATTATTCACGACCCTTCCCCTTAATCGTAATGACTTTTTTAAAAGGGCATCATTACAACTGTTGCGTGCGTTTCAGGTACGGACTGATTGCACTAGTTACATTATTTCAAAGAAGGACACCAAGTTGCATACAGAAACATAGGGGGGGGTATGGGGTCTGAAGAGTGAACTTTGACGTGGATTTTCTAATTTCCTAAATAGTGGTGTTATTACATGTTATATATCATAGGAGCCAGTCAAAAGTTTTAAAATCAATACAAATTTTGCGCTGGTTGCCATGGTAACCACGTAAGGCCCCTGATGGCGAAAAACACTAGAACGAACGGAACTAAATAACCCAAACATGCTACTGGGACGTAACTTGGGTGGCATGTGCAGGAGGGGTAAAAAATAAGCAGTGAACATGAAGCCGCTTTTTTGATACGTTGCCATGGCAAACGGCAATCGACCAATCGCAATTTCTGGAGTAATTGAATTTGGAACACAATTTGGAAAATCGGCCTTCATGGTTCATCGGCCTGTATGTGCTGTATATGTGTGCCAAATTCATGTTCATAGCTTGTAGCGTTCTCTAGTTACGGTCTCGTTTTGGATGTTTGGTATTTTAACGAAACGAGTTATAGGCCTTAAAACATTTTAGCAATAATTGAGGGCGCTTTTGATGTGAAATATGGAATGATTTTTTAAAATGTCATTTTATACTGAAGTATAATAATTATTAATGAAAAGCATCATCGAAAAAGGTGAATCATGTCCTGTTATTAAATTTGTTAAAAAATTTTCTTAAATATCGCCGGGTGAGGAAACAACTAAAATACATAAAAAGCACTTACACGGTGCAATTTAATTACGTTACATTTGGAAAGGTAATATGAGTATTTATTTACTTCAACTAAGCCAAAATAAATGTGTTAATCGTTCATAAATAATATCTTTTAAAATATTTTCTTAAAATTATAACCCCTGAAATTGGTAACATGATAAAGTATAGGGATGATGCATTTTTTGCAAATTTTGAGTACTTACACTACTTCACTGTTGATATCAGCTATATCTCGGGGAACCCGAATGTCCAATTGCGATCGAATAATAAAAGCATTTGTAGATTACAATATACACAATTAGCAATGCAGACTTCAATTTTTTCTGGATAGACAATTTTGTTATCATATTCAGACCCCATACCCCCCCCTCTTAAATACACTAACAGTATGATCTAGAATGAGAATAAAAGGCCGCCCAAACATTTGTACACGAATATCTCTACACCCTTTCTGAAATAACCATTGTTGCTGTTTATTGAGATAATAAAAAACTGCAGATGCAAAACAACGTAGACATTTTGAACATGGACATCCTGGTGCAATGCGAAGCTTTTCCTTCCAAGCCAGTCACTGCACAAACCATGGTACGGAATCAAGTTGAAACAAATTTAGATAGTTTATACAATTTTGCTTAGAGTATCGGTTGTTGGTGTCTTTTCTTTTGTAGCAGGGTCGTATAATTCCAGTGGGTACCGAAATCCATCGCAGACTGCTATTTCGAATACAACAGGTAACCCTGATAGCCGAAGTAGTAGTATTTGAACCCGAACAAATGAAAACAAAAGGTAAATTGGTCAGTTTAAAAATACAAATTCAGAAGCAAAAAAACGGGTTTATATATGAAAACAAAATTACAAGGATACAGGGAACAAAAGGAACACCACTTGCACAGACAAATTAAGTTGATATTTTTTCGTAATCAAATGAACTTTAAATTGAATCCGTTGCTTGCTTCATTTGCTGTACCTTACCGAACTCATTCAGAGTTACTAGTGGAACACTACAGGGAGGCCTACTTTAGTTGCAATGGCGGTTTACTGTCAGGGAGTCATATTTTCCTTGTATGGCTAAGATCGCCAAGACTCATTATTGGATAGCTTTCAGCCTGTTTTTGTTAAAATTAAAGAAGTACATGTCACAAACTCTTTAAAGGCTCTTATGATCGGAAAAGATAAACAAACGAGTAGATTTCGAAAGGAGTGAGACCTCATTAAGTGTTTTAGGTCTGTCGATTCACCGTGGGAGGTAAGAGGATTTATTTAATGATCACGGATAATAAACCATGGATCAGTCTTTTATTTTAACAGACGATTTTTAAGAACTGAATTATATCGTTTCCAGTAAGTCGATTCTGTGCAGATCATTTGTACCATGGCCCAAAATATGTTTTGTCATGGAAAATCAAAGGCCTTATTCTCCAGTGTCAGAGGATTAAACATCAACCCTCATGGAAATATGCAAGACTCTCATTTAATTTGAAATCTACTAAAGGATCCTGATTGAGGGGGAAGTAGAAATGTGGTGGGTGGGTGTTATGTAGCATGAGTGTGCGTGCTTGCGGTCGGGGTGGGAAGGTGTGGTGTGGTGGGTGTGTGTGTGTGGTGGGGTGTGTGTGGTGCATGTGTGTGTGTCCGCAGTGCGGAGGGGAAAGGGGGAGATGATGAAAGTACTAAAGCAGAGAGTGTTTGAGGTCATCCCACCGTGGCCACCAGTTTGGGGAAATTTCGCCGCAATATGGTCATGTGATCCCATTAAAAAGTCTTATTCTTTAACACATAAAAACCCTGAGTTGAAATGCTCATTTTTGGGCGCACAAAGCATTAGACTTAGGAAGTTAGCTGATTATGAAATGTAAAGTTACGACATTGTATTTAGTACAATACAGATACCCATTGCTATGAATCATGGGATTGATTCAAAACACCCTGGTATTAAAGAGAGCGGTAAGTAACCTTGTGGGAGAGACACATTGTTTGGCGGGGGGTCATATGAAGCAAGATCGTAGTTGAGAGGATGGCATAATCAACAACCTCTGAAATCCAGGTCGGCCTGTGCATTGAATGTTGTCATCACTTGATGCACCTGCAAAATTGTTGTAAGAAGAAACCGGTGTGTAAATAAAAAACGCACCTTCTATTAGATATACGACTGTATAGTTTTATTAGCAGTATCATGTATTCCTGTATGGTTTGTATTTCTCTTTTGTGTCGTCTGCGCGAAGCAAGCGGCAAATGGGGACTGCATTTGGTAGTGTGTGTCTGTGTAATCTATCGTCTGTGGTAAAAATGTTGCACATTGTTAACAATGAAAATAAGTGCCCATGGTTTCCACATACGTGCACACAGTTTAATGGCACTTGATGGTCCCTGGGTAGTTCCCCACAAGGTACCCCTCTCAAGAGTGGGTTAAAGGGAGCTAAAGGGCATCAGCGTCATTTGAGGTCATGGCCCCAAAAATAGTAAGAATTATCAAATTGCTGGCGTATCCACATAGGTGGATCAATTTTATTTTTGGGGGGCCAATTGGATTAATGGCCTTGGGCCAAGTGTTGCATTGTGTGGTGACATACATATGACCTTCCGAATTCTCATAAAACTGCGACCGCAAGACATATGGTTCGGCGGAAACGCTGTATCGGTTGTATGTTCATTTCATATAAATGATATATACACTTTGATTAGATTTCAAGGTATGATATTGGGTGTCGGAATTATAGAATATATTAAGATATCAAACAATTACACTCAATGAAAACATTTCTCTTTAAGTAAGCGTTGTCGGCGAACTTATGGTTTTATTGCCATGTGATCTTCTTTAAGTTATGCGTTTCGCCTAACTTCTTGTTGTCGCTTGCTGTTTCAATTCTTTATCTCTCTTCTTCCCTTCTTACAACCGAACTCTCCTTCACCGCATTGACCTCTAAATAACCCAAAATCGCTAGAGTAATGACCTTGATACAAACTAGAATGCGCTGTGTGCCCTTTGTTCGGGGTCAAAGGTTACCTAAGGGTCACAAAGAGCAAAACCTTAAGTGTGTAAAAATTTTGAAACGGGGTCAAATGTATCATCAATAACATGATGGAAACCTTGGTTTGGGGCGGGTCAAAGGTCACAATCTTCGCAATTGTCAAATTTTCAACCTATCTTGTTTCTCAAATCGCATGCAATCATTCAGTCAGCTGTAGTCATAGAATGAGCATCTTTACCTAATGTCCTACGGGTGTCCTTTTTGGGGGTCAAAGGTCCTCCTGGGGTCACAGGGGTCAAACATTACTGTGTAAAAAATTTAAAACCAGGTCACAATCGCAAATCTAAATGTATCATCATATGTAGAGCGTTGATTGAAAATGAAAAAATGTAAATGATGTACATTTTCATAGGAGTTACGGTTTGGAGGTCAATGGGTCTAAATTTTAAAACCTTTCTTTGTGTCTACAACTTGCATGCAATGCGCTATTTTCATTGTCATGAGGTGTGCTCATTTGGGTCAAGGGTCATCCTGGGGTCACAGGAGGCAAAACCCTTACATGCGAAACATTTTTGCCTAGGTCAATGCAATGGCAATTAAATGATATTTGTGTATTTGAATTTTTGTTAAATGCCAGATGGCTCTAATGGCCAGTATTTTAGCCACGGCCAAGCAGTGGCAACAGGGAAAATCCACCAATTTATTACATAGTCATACTGGTTTGTACATAATCCATTGTTTGGTGTCAACATGTCACATGGGTGGAAATAGCTACATGTACTGTAAGTTTAATCTTTCTGCCTTAAATCAATGGCCTATGATTACCAGACATTGTTACGGCCTAACTTACCTCGTGACCCCGATGACTATATGCGGGGTGCTTTGTCGGGGTCCAGTTCGCCTAAGGTCACAAGAGCAAATACCTTAAGTGTGTAACAAATTTGCAACATGGTCAAAATGGCAAATCAAAAATTGGATCATCAAATAGACTCGTACGAAATATGGAAAAAAAAGCTTATGGTACCTTGTCACAAGGACCTATGGATTTTTTTTGAGGTCCACAGGTCAAAATGCTCGAAATTGTCAAAGTTTTCAAACCTATCTTGTGCTACAAATTGCATGCCCATCATCCTTGGCTGTATATTAAATGAATGAACTTTATCTAGTGTCTATGGGGTGTGCTCCGTTTGGGGTCAAAGGCATCCTGGGGTACGGTCACAGGGGTCAAAAACATTTTACTGTGTAGAAAATTGAAAACCAGGATTAAATTGCAAAATCTGATGGTGCACTCTTGTGATCTCCATGAAAGATGAAAAAATGTCTATTGAGACCTCTTCAATACAATGGCCCCCTTTGGGTCATAATGTCAACAACGCCTAACTTACCACCTCTTGCCCTCGGAGAGGGCACAGTGTCTCTGTCTAGTTTATACTT
>JAMKCH010036685.1:0-23442 GCA_023653785.1 Ophioderma brevispina | reverse complement strand
GCCGGGCAACGTAAAAGCACTGCCCGGCAGTATGCGTGAGCACCTGCAGGGCTTGTGCTTTTAAAATCGCGCTCAATCAGGCGTGATAAGGCTATTGAATGCTGTAACTGTATGGGCATATTCTTCCCACCTCTAACATGTCAGTAGACCAGGTGCTTGGCCTGGACTTTTATCATTAGCCACAGAATCAAGCGCCTTTTTGCATTCATCACGAAGATCCCTTCACAGCATTGACGTCATTGTTCAGAGAGAGAAGGAGTTGCAAAAAAATCCGATTTTCATTATTTTCATTACGATTTTTCTATTTTGACCCTGTATAAACCTTGCCCCTGGAATACATCCAAGAACACATTTTTAAAAATAACACCCATGATTTTTGGAATCCTCATACAATTTTGATTTAGAAAAATCTTTAAATTGTTGCAAGATTGTATATGATTTTTTCACAAAAATACAGTTCCACGTGTACTATAATACGTAGCTGTGGTATGAAAATAATAATGTCCTTTTGGTTTAGTTTTGGCATGTTCAAAACCCCTGTTATCCCTTTAAACTCTAAGTGGTGCCGTGTTTAGGTTTTATCTGAGACTAAAGCTATAGGTACATTCATCCCAGGTTTTATCTATGTTTTGTTATTAGATATGTACTGAAAAACATTACTCTATATAATCATAGTTACCTTGGTATTGGCAGTCCAGGAGATATTTCAGTTTTTCGGTGTTCCATACCGAACGGTCAGCCAATACACCTGGGTAGTCGGTAAACCAGAATTGTCCTGATGTGGAGGTCCAGCACCCTGCTTTTGCTTTTGCGATAATCTTTGTGCATTGGCATCGTAATTGTTCATCTAAAGGGAGTGCCCATCTTAGAACGTTATTTGAATCCGTCTCCTGGTCAATGAAGCAACTGTGTTGACCAACAGCTGTCATGTGTAAGGCTATAGCATACAAGAGTATGGGAGTTTCCATAACCTGACCCATCTGACAAACTTTTTTTCTGACACACTTATGAATTCGGAAACCCTTCACAGATGGTTAGGTTACGGAAACTCCCAAAGAGTATAGTAATAAATTCAGTATAAAGAAGACGCTCCATAATTATGTAATCCAACATTTTATTTCCACGGTTCTTTCACACAATATGTAACGTATGCAAATTTGTGTGAATAAAACATACAAAAATACAACCTTTTATAATTTATGCAAGAAACATCAATACTAGCTTAGTAATCTTAACAGTCTTCATACACTAGCTGCGGCCCGGATAACTACTTCATAAACAGTCTGAAAAGGGTGTCTCGTGTATTCTACTATTTAATCATTGCATATACTACGACAATGTATTATTACGCTGAAACGTCTTATCTACGTTCTTACCTGCTGCAAGAAACACAAGAAAAACGTTCTTCATGTCTAGTATCTTGAACACTACCATTCTTAGGGTTTGTAGCTTCCACGTTCTGCATCTAACATTGGTATTAAAACACAATTGTCTTTACGGTGTAATATTTGTATAACTGCATTCATATAATAGACTACTCTTCATAATTATATTATACTACAGTGCAAAAAGTTCCTCACTTTCGTGCCTTTATAGGCTTAGCAAGGAGTGTTTCCATTTTAATATGATACATTTCTCTGCTAAAATGATTATAAATTTTCAATCTCTAGGGAACCGCGTAAACGACTCCCAAATGTATATTTGGGAAGTCTGGAAGAGCTAAATCGGAGACTACACAAAATGTGGAAGACGATTCCACATTCAGAGATCCAGATATTGCTCCTTAGTTGAAATATCGCATGGCATTGTGCATTATTGAAAACAACGTCATACACGCTACTAGGTATGTATAATATTTTTGAACAAGAGGACTTTTACTCTTAAAGCCTCATTACCTTCAAAATAAGTGATATTCATTCCCAAAAGGTTAATGCTGTTGAGCGGCATGGCTTTAGAGCAATAATATGATTAACAATTTATATAATTAAAAATACGATTTAAGTATATGCTACTAGCATAGTCCCTGAAGATAAAATACACATACTACGTGGAAAAAATTATTGAGCTGATTTTTTCACCAGACATGTAGAATACATCATATTATAACAACATATCCAAAATCCCCATGAATCCCCTTTTGGGAAAAAATTTTATCCAAGAGGGCCGGCAAAATAGCTGACATCGCATATAATTAGCTATATCTTGGCTTCTCAAGTAGATATCTTGATGATTTTAGTCTTTTTGATTATGTTTTTGGGGTCAAAGAATTCAATGATGAACAAATTTAAATTTTCCATGTTTTCCTTTATGTTATAATTCAAAATGGCCGCCATTACATATAACTTGCTTTATCTCGATTTCAGAACAATGAAAAAGAGGGATAAAGAAACAAACAAATTATATATATATATATATATATATATATATATATATATATATATATATATATATATATATATATATATATATATATATTGTTATATTACCCTCAAAATTTTGATTAAAATATTATTTTCTCAAATTTATTTGAGAAAAGATTTCTCACGGGAAAAGTACTTTGTTTACTATAAAAGAGAGAAAGGTGAATATCCCTAGTGTTGTTTGTACAAGGTGCACCTGTTAGATTGCACAATAGGGGAAGTGAGGAATTCCTCAAGATGTACACTTAGAAACTGAGTCAACTTGTTTATGCTTTAAGATCAAAACATTCCATGATCTGGGGGATTCCCCCATAAAGTTATATACAGTCAGTTGGATCGAATTTATTAATACGAATAAAAAAAAATCGTCCCTTGGCCATGGGCGCCGCCATTAGACATTATAGCTACAGCTAGCTACCAGACTATACATACAAATGAATAGGACATCTTTTTTAGAACTATGTTCCCTGACAAATTTATTTGCCCATGTAATATTCTGAAATATGCTGTATGTAATGAGAACATAATATAGAAAATATTAACCGACGGAAATTAAAATCAATCGACGGAAAGTCATGTTGTGAATGTTGTACTTAAAAGTGGGGAGTCTTTTGGAGAGTTAAAATTGCGGTGAGTTGTTACCTTCAGAGTATTAGAAGAGTTAAGGTAAAAAAGGGTGATGTGGTGATTGTGTTTAGGGACTGGTGTTAATGTTACATTTTGAAATTATGGCAGGTTGTCCGAGAGTTTACTATGGCGAGTGTACCAGAGAATCCAAAAGTTTTTGTTTGGCTTCTTTCCAACATTACTTTCAGATATATGAAATAGTATGTTGAAATCAAAATAATTCTGTACTGTGACGGTGACAACTCACCACACCCATATATGTATCCCTCTTCTAAAAAAAACATACCCTCCTTTACTTGACAAGTACAAAACCTCATTTTTATTTCTTTGCTGTATTAACACACAAAACCAGAATGTTTACAAACACAACTCTTGCCACTACTCTGAATTAACTCACCTTATTTAAAACTCGACAACAAGGCCTTCGATTTTGTAGGGTTTCAAAACATCCCCAATACATCAACATAAGACGCCAATCCCAAACTTTGCATATCTAACTCTGCCAAATGAGTACTCCACCATCTTTACCTCTAGTAAGGGACTACCCCACTTTTTCAAGTACAAACATTCACAATCGCAACTTATAATATACAACGGATCAACTCTAACTCTTCCCACCTCCCCGGATGTGATCACATATTTTAAATGCTCCAAATTTCCTGTCTGCCTTCAATGATGGCAGCCACCAGGCCTATGAAAATGGACGAATAAATTTCTTCGTATTTTTTTATTTCCGTCTTATCAAGCTGATATATGTGAAGTGGTGTAATTCAGATGATATAATTTATGTTGAAGTTCAATCGGTCAGCTACGTGCCAAGTTATGTTCTGCATGATGCGTGGTAATACGCGATTTTTTAGACTGGCGACTTTGTGGACATTATAGTATATAATGAGATTTGAGAAAGTTCAGGGCCAGCAGTTGTACATGTAATCTGGGCTATACAGTATGGTTTACTTATAGCTGTTTAATGACAATAATGGTAGATTTGTGTTCTACATATGCCAGGATTTAATAAATTGGATGCCGCCGGAGCTTAATTAGATGATCTGTGTGTGACGTCTTTAAGCCAGAAGAGCTTCAGTTTGGGATCAAAAGGATTCCAGTTTGCGGTCCTAAATGAGGACATTAGCGACAGACTGAGGTTGTAGAATACCTGGACTGTATTGCAGAATACTAGTGTCGTCCAGGGAAAACCCCGTCGTCTTGACTGCTGAAACAAAATTACCCCAGGGACTGAGAGATTCCCAGGAAATATTTACCTTCGGTGTTTTATGTAAACTTATGCGCTGTCATTTTGGAGTCTTCCCTGTGAGGGAAATATCATTCGTTGAACTGCAACGCTTCTTGGGGACATTAGTGGACATTTTTGGTGACAATAAGTATAAACTAAATTGTGTGTAATTTGTAATGTACGAATGCCTTTTGGACATTCAAAACTCTTGAACCAAATCAATACAAATCATTAAAAACGGTTTTATTATATAAAATTCAGATCACTGGCACAGGCTCATTTAACTTAAGTACATAACTACGTATAGGAAATTTTCGCGTTGATGGAAACTGCGATGAGATTTCGAGTTAGGGCGCCCCCTACCCGGACTTAGTCAAATTTTGGTATTCCTGTATTTGAACCAGCATTTCAGCGAGACCGCTCCACTCCTCTTAAGTCCACCGGCCACTTCCAGGTGAAGACCAAGGAAGCGGTACGCTCTGGACTTAGTATATTTTTAAAATGTCTACATGCCGTGGCCGGCTACATGACATTTCACCCAAGGGTTCGCTTAGTTGATCTAGGGCGATTTTCAGCTGACCAATGAAGTGGTCCGCTCATGGAAAAATCTCGCTGCCGTGGCCGGCTACGTGACTTTTCACCCAAGAGTTGGGTTCATAATCTTGAGCGATTTACCGCTGACCAAGGAAGCGGTCCGCTCTGGACTTACTTTTTGAAAAGTCAACATGCCGTGGCCGGCTACGTGCCGTGGCCCGGCTAGGTGACTTTTCACCGAAAGATCTAGGGCAACTTTTCGCTGAACAAGGAAGCGGTCCGCTCTGGACTTCGTTCATTTTTTAAAAGTCTACATGCCGTGGCCGGCTACGTGACTTTTCACCCAAGAGTTGGGTTAATAATCTAGAGCGATTTACCGCTGACCAAGGAAGCGGTCCGCTCTGGACTTAGTTTATTTTCTGAACTCTGGACTACCCTCTTATAGTATACGTTCTGGTCGCGGCCACTTTTCTATCCTTAGAGCAACTTCATAGCGATGGCCCATTACTTAACCTCAACTGACTGGTGCGAGTTTGCTTTCAGAAACCGGGCATGATACGCACTCTCTAAAACATTAGATATGATCCCTAAAACACCCAATCCTAAATAGGTTTTGCGGAAACCGGTAGGTAGCCAACAATTTATTAGAAAGCTACCGGGTCATTTTTGGGGGAATGAATCGGTTATGACTACCGCACGAGTTAGTGTGTTCTGGTTAACTTTTTACCATGGTTTTACCGTAATGTTCGGCCTACATTATGACCCGGTCCCAACCCCGGACCTCTAACCGGTCACAACGTCTGACCTTGACCCGGCAATGGCCCTTGACTTAGCTGGGCCACGGCAGCGGAACGGAAATGTCCACAACCGCTGAAAATTTCCGGTTCTAAGTCCGGAGAAGAAAAAGAAGTGAAAATATAACTCCCACCCTCAGGCATTTCCCCTTCCCCAAGGGAAGCGGAGAGTACAAAAAAAGTATGACCAAAAGAAAGAGAAATCATTACTTACCTTGACTGAGACCGAACCTGGAAATCCGGGATCCTAGCGGGCTGGTCCCTGCGTCTGGTCTGTGTCCGCTCCGTATCCACAGCGCCATCTGATACTTACCTGAAATGATTGCATTTTTTATATTTTATATATACTTGGAATCCAAGCCGGCCACGGAGCGAACTTTCTAGCTAGCCGGGGCCACGGCATGTTAAGTGTTTTCCGGTTAACTTTCTAGACTAGACGCTAATAATGAAAGCAAATGCCAAACGTGCAGGGCCACGGCATGTAATAAATGTAGCCAAAAGCTAAACGGTAGTCTACTCCAGAACAAGAAATCACGAAGTTACCCTTTCAAGTGGACCGGCCAAGAGCCCAACTTCACACGTGGCCGTCCACGGCATGTTAAGTGTTTTCCGGTTAACGTTTCGCGCCGTGGATTGGTTCATTTTGACATGTAAACATGCCGTGGCCCGGCTATGTGACTTTTCACCCAAAGATTTAGGGCGACTTCCCGTGAACAGGAAATCGGTCTGCTCTAGACTTAGTTCGTTTTTGTATCACGTCCAACCTGCCGTGCCCGGCTTACGTGAATTCCGTGCCCCGGCTAGATGACTTTTCACCCAAATATCTAGGCGACTTCCCGCTACACAAGATTCGGTCCGCTTCGGACTTAGTTCATTTTTGAAAGTCTACGCCGTGAACCTGGGAGGTGACTTTTCACGTGCAGGGCCACGGCATGTAAGTATGTTGTCGTGTTAAAGTTTGCCAAAAGCCTACCAATAATCTACTCCAGAACTATAAATCCCTTGACGGTAACTAAGGCGGCCCACCTGTTAAGGCGCGTGCACTTTTACCGTACTTTTGGCCTACTGCATGAGCTAGTCCCAACCCCTTACCTTTCCACCCGGTCGCAACCCTGACCTTGACCCGGGCAACTACCCTCCTCACTTGGCGGTAACTCCGGGCTGCCACGCCTGTTAAGCGCTTGCATTTTACCGTAATGTTGGTCCTACTGCATCAATCGGTCCCACCCCTGACCTTTACCCGGTCGCAACCCCGACCTTAACCCGGCCAACTGACCCTTCACTTTACCGTAACTAAGGTTCTGCCTCACGCCTGTTAAGGCGCGTGCAGTTTCTAAACCGGATGATCGGCCTACTGCAATGACTAGGTCCCAACCCCTGACCTTTTCCCCAGTCGCACATCCCGTGACCTTGACCCATCAACTGGCCCTTCACTTGGCGGTAACTAAGAGGCTGGCCGCACGCCTGTTAAGCGGCGTGCAGTTTTACCGTATGTTGTCCACTGCATGACTATCCGCAACCCCTGACCTTTACCCTGTCGCAACCCCTGACCTTGGCCCGCAAATGACCCTTCACTTTGACTTTAACTAAGGGTGGCCGCACCCTGTTTAAGGCGCGTTCAGGCTTACCGTAGATGTTCGGCCGTAACTGGTCCTTTAAAATTACCTTTTGCTAATTTAGAGGGAATTTTGTTGTTTTTAAATTTGTTCTTGACAATGTATTGTATTGGAATTTGTGGCAAGGGAAATTAGTTCTTTCTTTTGAATTAAGGTTTGAACATCTGTTTATCACAGACATTTTCTGATAGATTTAATTTGTTTGTTGCTGGTGCGGGCTTCACTTCTGTGGTACAGTAGTCCAGGCCTTGGCAAGTCTTGGTTGTAGCAGTATTTGTTTGAACTGTGGTTAAAAACCAGCGCACCACGCCCAGGGAACCTATATTTCCTGTGAGAGGATAGGGCCCGGTCCATTTTCATTTCCTTGCCGGGTACAGTATCCAAATACCGGTCGGATTAAGGCCTCCCATGTGTGGTTTTTTTGGCCAGGTTCCAACGGTAGTTGTAGGCTGGACTTGTGTGGTATCCAGCACTGAAGCTATTGCGGGTGGACTGGAGACGTAGCAGTAGCTAGCTGATAGATTGATGTTCGCAATCGTCGTCTACATCACATACTGTCTATTTTACAAACAAACACGTGTTCCGATAAATCGCAATTAAAATTCTACCGCGACATTTTACTGTCTAAACGGTGAAGCGAAGCATAAAAGAAACATCTAGACTTTACTGTTTTGAAGAAAACATTTAAAAGTCCAATATTAACCATAATCCACTTAAACTGCAATTATATTAGCTAATAGGCCCTACAAATATTAAGGTCTGTATGTGAAAAAATCACAAATAATATATTGCAATACGACGCTATTACCCCGTTGTTTTTCAATGGGCGTAAAATAGATCACTATGTAAAAGCTTGTTTTCGAAATAACGACGTAAATACGTCAAATAGGCTGTTGTGAAATCCGTTATTTTAGGATCGGCAAATAGAACGCTATATAAACACGTGTAAATGAATGGCGATTTTAAAATACGACAGTAATGTGAAATCAGGAATATGATGATTTTGTAGAATGACAAAAATCTGTAATTATAAACTAATTCATTAGGCATCCTCCCCACATTTTTAAACTTTGGGAGGCAAAACTCGATAACTAGTAATAGGGGCGGAATTTTCGCAAAACCTCAAAAATGTGAAATACGCGTATGTGATGCGGGCGACGAATTCTTTGATGTTATTTGACTGTAAACGCCGGCCGGCCGAATGGTTAGGGGCAAAGGAATTCAGCCAAATAAAACAGATGGGTGCTCTCTTAACTCGGCAAAACATCTTGTGTAACATTAAGCGATCTTACTGTAAAATTCATTAGTTCAGTGGTGCACTAACTCTCGGCACAACACTGTATGGCCTCGTCATATTGGTCAATGTTAGAACTACAGCGGTGGCACTGGTTTTTTTCGGCATAAAACTGCGGGCACGTTCAATGCCATTTGTCCGGGTAAGTCAGCGGACAAAGTTAGTCCATGGCAGGTGCCTAGCATTTTGGCACAACCTTCCCTTAGGCGTCTCATTAGTCCAAATGCTTGCGCACATGAACGCTGTTTTGGACCTGCGAGTTGGTCGCTCAATTTCAGGCTGCAAAAGCTGCACAAAGAGGAGCGATGGTAGACGAAAAAGCACTCCAACCGGACAGATATGCACCTAGCCACGTTCTGCAAACCCGAAAATAGTCCGCTTCGATCGCACTTCCTAAGGCGGTCCTTCTTTTCCGAGTTCTCGCAATCTCCGACAGGGTGCCGGATGCCTCTTCCACATATCAACCAGCGCATGGCCCGGCCCTATTGGGTGAGGCATGTCCTTACTACAGGTCGATCTGGGGGAAGCGTCGCATGAGCTCCTCGGCCATTTTGAGGATAAACCTCGAATGGCGATCAATTCTATCAGTAGCCGGGTTTGCCACCGCATTGTGGACACGATTGTAAAAATCCAGCAGTGACCCGGCTGGATATCGACCAGTGCTGACGCTTTCTCCAGCAGGAGTTTTATGCACTAAGCTGATCAGCTGTGTCAACGCCGCTGCTGTACTTTGTGTATTCAACATTTACGGGCGGAGAGACGATAAATGTGCGCCTCTTTCTATAGCCTTTGGTGAACCTAGAGCGCCGGCTGATCTTCTCGGGATCCGTGGCGAGCGGTACTCCGTTTATGCGCCGTTATGAAATTTAGTGGGACCACCTTATGTCTTTCCACATCGTTTGCCGACATAAAAAGGTACCACCGGGTCCTTTTCCAGTTTCCTTGATGACATCGCTCGGGTGTTTTTTTGCGGCTATCTTTGAGAAGTCAGTCGGCAGTCCCCTGAATTCTCTTTCACTGCCCGGTAGATAGGCGTCGTGCTCAACAGTTTCCTGGGCTCATATATAGATCCGTACAACTTGTCGCAGTAATTTGATGGAACTTGTTTTGTGTGACTCTATGTCGCCTCGAGCGCGTTCCTCCACGATGTGCCGGTGTGTTTGAATGTGCATAGGCAGTAAAGTTGCACATGTATCCAGTGTCCCATTCGCATGCTGCGTACATTCTGAAGCCCTGGCTGGTAGGATTGGTCGGCATTAGATGGTTTCGTCATCCAACCGTAATGCCCTTGTACGGCAACATGCCCTTCGTCGAGAGACAATTGCGGATTGCAGTTATACTCCTGGCAATTCCGCTGAACGTGGTCCCAGGCGGACTGGACTCTATGTAATTGAACTTGATGCTCTATTTCTCCGGGTTTCTGCCAATCCATCTCTTTGGTCGGTAGTCGGGTTCGCACAAGAGCTGCTACCGCAGGAGTTTTTTTTTTCAACACGCGTTTTCCCCATCGCATTGCAAATCAGCTGGTTTCGTTAACCCGGATGGTTTACCATATCCTTGCGTTCGCCAGGGAATTAAGACCCATCACCGGATGGATACCAAACCACGCAGCGGATTTCGCGGCCGGTGTCCTCTTTCCATCACCTCTCTCTCTCAACCGATGTTTGTCCTCCTTCTGCGCTTTCCTCCGTCAAATAGTCAAGGGGACACATCTGTTGGTCCGCTTCGACGGTTATCCACTCGCAGTGTCGGCGGACACACGTGTCGTGCGCACCGGGGTCAATGTGGCTCCATCGAGATCGTCCCCGTTAGACGGGTCCCAGCAGGTCCACCGGTCCTCGCTTCGGGTCATTGTCTGCCCGGATCTATGAACTCGGCACCCTTCCTGGTCGCGGTGGGCTGGTTTGCGCGGGATCATCAGATAAAAATCCTTCTGTTCCTACAGGCTCATCAATGTCAGAGGAGGCTAAAGTCGGTGCCAGCGTTGGGCCGCGTCAAGCGCAGCTTCATCAACGGTCGCACCATGTCATCGGACACGACTATCCTGGGGATGATAACGCGGAGTTGCTCCTATCTGGCAGGATAGCCTTTGCCCGATGAAGCTTGATGCTACCGGGCCCCTTCCCTCGGCTCCTTTGGCCTTCTTGGCTTCGTACAGCAGGTCGGGGAAGAGCGCCGGCTCCGGTTCTACGTTGATGCGCCGGAGGCTGCTGCGCTCTTGCTGCCCTAGCCCCTCGTCATGTCGGCAGCATTTCTCCTGGCGGCGGTCGGCTGTTATTGCGCGCTATCTCCCCGATATCCACCCGATGCTTCTTAGGCTTCTTTTTTTCGGCTTTCTCTCCACTTCCCTCTTCTTCCAATACCACCGAGGCCAGCTCTCCTCGGTGGCCTCGTTGCCGGACTCGGAACTTGATATGATGATGTCCATTGCTAGACTGAATACGATCGCTGGCTATCGCTCCTTTTATACCCTAGTCTGTTTCCCGCCACGAATCATCACGTGCCGCGTATCACGTGACGGTATCTCGTGACGTTTCTCACGTGATAAAGTGTGCGAACAAGAAAAGAAAACAAAAATTGACTTACCTTTCGTGGTACTCGAAACCTGGAAATCCGGAATCCAAGCGGGTTTGGTTGGTGTAGCGTCTGTTCTTCGGTCCATCGCCCTATCCACTGCGCATTTGATATTACCTAAAAACTGATCGCTTGTTTATATTATACGTTGGAATGACGGCATGGTCACCGGGTGGAACCGGTGTCATCTTTTAGACGTCCTGTCGTTTTTAAGTGTCCTTCGGACGCTCAGGTTTTAATCTGAAGTCTGAGAAAGTTCTGTGTTTCTGGTCTAGGACTCCTGGTTTTAAATGGAGCCGTCCCAATATTCGTTCTTTTTGTCCGCCGGACACTACGGTTTAAGTGTCAGAGTCTGTCGGACACCTTGATGTTTAAATCTGAGGGTCCGACGGTTACTACTTTTTATGTTTCATTCCTAGGACTCCTTGGTTTTAAATTTCAGAGCGTCCCATAGGACTGTAGGTGATAAATTGTTATCGTCCGTCGGACACTAAAGTTTAAGTGTGAGTCTTTCGGAACTGAGGTTCAAGTGTCAGAGTCTTCGGACACTGAGGTTTAAGTGTCAGAGTCTGTCCGGACACTGAGGTTTAAATCTGAGGGTCCAACGGACACTACGTTTATGTTTCATTGTCTAGGAACCTGCTCTTAGTTTTAATTGGAGCGTCCAATAGGACTGTGTGTGTAAATTAGTTTTTGTCCGTCGACATCTAAGTTTAAGTGTCAAAGTCTGTCGGACACTGAGGTTTAAGTGTCAGAGTCTGTCGGACACTAAGTTCGATGTTTCATTGTCCTAGGACTCCTGTTTTTGAAATGGAGCGCCCCATAGGACTGTCGGTTAAAAGTCGTTTTTTGTCCCCGACACTACGTTTTTAGGTGTCCATATCCTCGGACACTGAGGTTTATCTGAGGGTCCGATGGCTACTAAGTTTTATGTTCATTGTCCTAGGACCTGTTTTTAAATTGGAGCGTGATAATTGTTTTTGTCCGTCGCCACTAAGGTTTAGTATGATAATCCGACGGACACTAAGTTCCACGTTCATTGTCCTAGGGCTCCTGGGTATAAGTTGATTTGTCTTGCCGCACTAAGGTTTTAATCGAGAGTCCGCGGGGTACTAAGTTCTTATTTTATGTCCTAGGTGCCCTTGTTTAAAGGGCAGTGTCCATAGGACGGTGTGTTATGAGTATTTTGTTCGCCAGCTAAGGTTTAAATCTGAGAGTCTGTCGACACTAAGGTTTAAATCTGGGATCCGACGGATACCAACTTCTCTTTTTCATTGTCTTAGGATTCCTTGTTTAAAATGGGGTGTCCTATAGGACTTGTCTTATAAACGGTTTTTGTCCTTCGGACACAAAACGTTTACGTGTGAGAGTCCGTTGGACATCAAGAATTTTAAATCTAAGAGTCCCTCGGACCCCAAGGTTTAAATATGGAAGTCCGACGAATGCCAATTTCAATTTTTCGGTATAAACGTGATGCAGTTATTATTTGGAAATATTTACATTGCGCACCTATAAATTTAATGTTTATGTGATTTTATACATTGGTTCTATACGTCATCAGCATCATCTTCCGACTTCAAGCAGCGAGTACAAGCTCTTCCAATTGCGGCGGTCCTATGCTAGGTGTAATTTGGTCTATGAAGGAATCGATAAATTCAACACATTTTTTGGTTCAGGTTTATATAACTGACCATTGAAATGGCCGGCTTAAACAAACATGTAATATTGCCTAAGATACCACCATCTTTGTATGACAGCGGTCAGTTGGCACAAATTCAACGTCGTTAATGACAACCCTTTAGACGGAGTGGAAATCATACCAAATGTATTTGGTTTTTTAATTGATGAAATATTAGCTGGAAATGTCAGTCTCCTGGTCAGTCACATTGGTGTCACGAAGAATGCATCCCACATTTTTCCGAATCTTATTTTGCATCATCTTAATTTTACCGTACCTCAATCAAATAATCTAATAATACTAATATAACAATAATAATAATAATACGTTGTGGACCTTTGACCTGATGTGTGTGACTTTGGACCTCAGTCGTTCTGTTCCGAGGGCAGCGGTCCGTTTGACAAATTTGGTGGGCATAGTGCATTTCTCCGCAATTGACCTTTAGATACCTTTGACCTTTTGGGTCACCTGAACCTCTGCAACAAGGTCACATCGTCCTCCCTTACCTTCATGCCAAATATCACCCATATGTCAAATCTAACGAAACCAATAAGCCCGACAGACACTCGCAGACCAGTATATCTCATTTTTAGTTGTATAAGATTACATTACATTATATATGTTTTTGACATTTTTTTGACAGGTATTTTGTAAAAAGTGCCCCATTCCATGAAAAGCGACATTGAGCATATATAACAAAAGGTTTTTTTTATCTAGTGTACTTAAGTGGCAGGAAAATGAACTGGCCAAATACATGGTCAAGTATAATAAGCCTCAGGACAACGACCATTTTTACAACGCATAAGTGAAAGTTAATGTTTGCCTTAGATTATGTGTTTAGGGCCGCTTTCACTTTTTTTGTTTGTTCAAATGGTGGGATAGCCTTTGAGACGTTAATCGGCAATAAGTAGTTTAAATATTTACTCAAATGTGCGCTACTATGGAAAATATTCCCATTTTAAGTCTGTTTTGAGTATTTTGACGGCCATTTTGACACCCAAAGGGCCCAAGCCAAAAATACCACCTTGAGACTTTCACACCAGTTGATCTATATTCCTAGTCCAATATAAACTTGAAAATGAAAAAACCTAGCCACACTTCTGCTGCAGCCTGACTGTTTCAACTATTTACTTTAAAATTAAAAACATAATGGCGAACATAAACAAATTTAAAAAATAACATGTTTTTTTTTTTAATTTTGTACGATTTTTAAAATAATTTGCAGGTGCGGACTTAAATAAAAAAGTTTACCTAGCTCAATCGTCGTTTTTTCAATTGTGGTGTTTGACACTCCACATGTTTTTGAAACAATTTTAATTTTGAAGATTTTGATGTACATTAGTTTGCCTGAAAAAAATCGTCATCCAGATCGGTTTCCTATTTTTGTAGGATGCCATTTTAATTTGGAATTTTTGAAAACCTCAAATTTAGCTTCGCAAGCAATCTTTTGCCCTTGTCAGAAGAAAGCTTTTTTGAAACCATCTTTTTTTGAAAGAAGGTAAAATCATGCATTTCATAACGACACTTAATGATAAAATAATAATTATTCATTTCGAAATCAAAAATTAGAAACAAATAAATATTAAACATACAGAGGGCAAGAAATCATTACATTGATACAAATTTGTCAGAGCACGTTGAATTAAGTAGCCATTATGGGGATTCGAACCCGTGATTAATCATACTATAAATAACACAATACACACTTCTTCTACATGCTACACTACTTTGTAGTCTGAAGGACTTACCGCCGTAACCACGCAGGACTGCTTCAAATCGGTCTGCATTTTAATTCACTATATGCCTTCGCCTGGACTGTTCTATATTATATATTTTATATAATATATTAAAGGAATATGTCAGATTTTGTCAAGCTCCAGTTTTGACTTACATTCATAAAATATATTTACTACATCACGAATTCCCGAAAAAAATAATACAATTTGATGTCCAATTAAAAAAATAGAGGCAATTTTTTTTTGGCTCGCCTCGTGACGTCAAAGTGATTGAACCAAAACACGTGTTGACTCGAATTTTTATTGGCTGACACTGTATTGATGGTTAATGAAAGTATATAAAATTCAAATAGTTCAGAATGACTATTTTGTTTCATTTCGTTGTGTTTTTAATTATTATTGATATAAAAACATCGATCGCATTTATAGGAAAGTGGCAACACTGCGAAATGATGATGTCACAAGACGAAATTATTGGATGTCCCATCACTTTGCCGTCACCATCTTTTGCCTGCTATTTGGATTTGTCGGAATCGTTTTTTAGTAAGCTATTGACTGAAAATTAAAAGGGCAAATACTCACCAAATGTTGGACAATTTTCGACTTATTGTGATTTATTATGTCATCATACGTTCTTAAGCTTTCTATCCAACCAAATTTTCCCAATATTCAGAATCATACATATTTCCTTTAAGGGCATAGGAACTTCATGTCACAGTACTACAGCTCCTAGTACTGGAACGCTCCAATTTCGGGATAGTTGTAATGATCTGAGTGTCCCCAAAAATAGAGTGGTCCTAGTCATACACAATTATTTTTTTGTTTCAGATACAGTATAACTTCAGCGATTATCTTCAGCAATAGTCCGCTAGGACAGCTAATATCATAGAATGATTCCCCTAGGACACCAGGTTTTCATAGTGATGGAGTGTCCTACAGACAGTAGGTTACAAAATCGTGGTCCCACGGACAACGGTTATAGAGAGCGAGTTTCCGACGACGGCACATTATAGAGAGCGAGTGTCCGACGGACAGCAGGTTTCAGAGACTGGGCGTCCGAGGGACAGACAGCAGGTTTCAGAGACTGGGCGTCTCTGAAACCTGCAGTCCTACCGGACAAATTTATAGGTAGGACTCTCAGTTTCTTTACACCGGGTCGGTCACGTGATGGAAACGGATCTTTTCACGGTCCAAAATTTCTTCCAAAGTGACTATTTCCGGTGAAATTCGCATGCGGCCGGCCTTTCACTAAAATCCAATGTTGTTCATTATAAATGTATACAAAAGTGGAACCAAGTATTAAATGGTAATATATATCATACAACATTTGGAGTAAAATATGCTTCTATAATTGGAAGAGCACAGATTATACCAAGCTTCGTTGGTTTCAGTTTCGTATCTTGAATCGTATTATTTGCACTAATAAGTTTTGACCAAAATTGGTAAATCTGACAATCCTCTCTGTACTTTTTGTGGTGAGCATGAGGAAACTATTACTCATTTATTCTGGGATTGCAATAAAGTTAAGGATTTTTGGAAAGGTTTTCAAGAATGGGTTAACGGTATTTTACAAATTGATCTCAATTTGAGTAAAGACCAGGTTATTCTTGGCAATTATTGCAAACCGGATCAAATTCTTAATAATTTTATTTCGATCTTAAAATTTCATATTTATAAATGTAGAGTTAATAAGGTTAACCCCTCCTTCACATCAGCTAAATACAATTTGGATGGTTTTTACAACATTGATAGATTCATTTATGAATCAAATATGAAGCAAAATAACTTTGAAGTTCGTTGGCAATTTTGGGGTACTTTGTTTGAGAGTTAATCATGCTTGTAATCGAGTGTTCTCATATTGGGACCGGTAGGTGGGAGCACCGAGCACTACAACCTAGAATGACAGTGGTAGTGGCGGCCGGGTTTCCCAGCTCATTTTTCTTAGGTAGTATTTTGGCATTCTCTAACCTGTTATTATGCGATTTGGTCTGACCATCTGGGACCCCTACTCAGGTCATGTGGCTTCAAATTATTGTTCTAAGGCTGATATTTTGTCAGTCATTTTGCCTCAATATGATGGCCCAGAACTTAGTTTCTGGTTCCACGCTGTCTATTTGTCAGTCCTATCTAGGCCTGGATTTTAGTATGATTTTAACTCTCAAGCTACAATACCGCACATCAATATTTTTGCCAGGATAGGATCGGGTGTCCGTCCCCCTGGCCTTCAGCTTGATGATAAAAGTATGTTTACAATAAGGTTTACTAAGCTCATTTCCAACATTACATGCTTTTTTGTGTCGCCTGCCTTAAGGCAGGAAGACACATAGGGATCACTTTTTCCACTGTAGTTGATGTCTGTTGTTGCGAAAAAGGGTTAAAATTTGCCTCTAATGTCCACATACTTTGATGGATTTAAGCCAAACTTGGGTCACAGGTGCAACAAGGCATCTCCCATTTGTTGATGAGGTCAAAGGTCACATAATCAAAGGTCATGTGAGGTCAAATTGTAAAATGGGCTGTAAATGTAAAATTGACCTCATTTGAAAAGTTGAAATTCAATTGGAACCAAACTTGATTCTTAGGTACAACATGTGATCCCTCATTTGTTTATGAGGTCAAAGGTCATATACCAAGGTCAAAGGTGATGTTAGGCCTATCATTCACAAACCGTGACGGCAGGCGACACAAGCGGACCGAGGACCGATGTATTTTTATGGGTATTTTTTTGAAGTTGTCAACCTGAAAACCTTATGGAGTGCGCAAATGTTTGACACATGTATTTATTAGATTATTATTTAAACGCTTTTTGTGCCTTTTTTTCTAGGTGTTATTTTTCCCCATTTGGGCTGAACTATGCGTTGTTTTGCGGTTGATCTTTTAGGAGGCATGTCAATGTTGTGAAATGAGCTTATTCTCCTGCTATGTACTTGTAGGAATGCCTACAAAAATGTTACTGCATGCACAGTTCACTACAGTGAGGTATTGACAATGCTATGCTGGTAAAACAGCACTCATTTCTATAACGTAGTACATTTGTACATGACTGTATTCATTGCTAATTTGTATTGGTACTTTGCATATGACTGTGTTGATGTTGTGAGTCTCTGTGGATGGAAGATAAAAATAAAATAAAAAAAAATAAAAAATCCAATTTTTAAGATTTGACAAAATATCCACATTTGAAAAATGGAAAAAGGTCCGGTTTCGAAAATTGACTAAGTCCACTTTTGAAAAAATGAGCGGACCACTGCCTCGGTCTTTAGCGGGAAATTGGCCCTAGATCCAACAGCCATAGTTAAGGGTGAAAAAAAATAGTTTTAGAGCGGTCGGCTTCCTTGATCTTTAGCCGGAAATCGCCGCTACATGCGCGTAACTGGTCCGCTCCGGACTCAATTTTTCAAAGTCCCACTGCCGTGGTCCGACCACGTAAACTAATAAGCCCTCACTATAGTATACGTTCTGGTCGCGGCCACTTAGCCATCCGAACACCACTTTCCACTGAACCATATCATAACTTAACCACAACCGACCGGCGTGCGACTGCGATCAGAAACCGGGCAGGCCCGGCACTCTCTCATACATGATTTTTTTCCTTCAAAACCCTATTTTAAGTTGGTTTTGCGGAAACCGGCAGGTGGCCAACATTTTTTAGTAAGCTCTGGGTGATTCCCGGGCGACACAAGTGGGGGCGAATACCGCACGATCCAAACCTTAGCCGGCCCACGGCAGCGAACCTTTTCAAAAAGTAGGACCACGGCACTTTCCGCTGACCAAGGAAGCGGTCCGCTCTGGACTTAGTTCATTTTTTGAAAAGTCAACATGCCGTGGCCCGGCTACGTGAATGCCGTGGCCCGGCTGGGTGACTTTTCACCCAAAGATCTAGGGCGACTTCCCGCTGAACAAGGAAGCGGTCCGCTCTGGACTTCGTTCATTTTTTGAAAAGTCAACATGCCGTGGCCCGGCTTGGTGACTTTTCACGTGGCAGGGGCACGGCATGTAAGTGTGTTCCGGTTAACTTTCTAGTGTGCTCTTAGTGTGCTAGTGTGCTTTTAGTGCTAGCCGAAACAGCGTAGTTTTGGCCAAAAGCTACCGGTAATCTACTCCAGAACTAGAAATCACTAAGTTACCCATTCAAATTTCTGTTTCTGTTTCTGTTTCTCTCGATTGGCTCACCATCTGTAGAACCGGCAGTTTACTTCCACCTTTCCTGAGCAGCGAGCCCGGCAGCCAGTTCAGAAAGTCCCACCTGAGTGTACTGTTGGCGGAAATACGCCATACAGTCAGGTTGAGAGCGCGGATGGTATATACGCTCCGGGACGGACGTGTCGGCTGGAGGGCCGCTTATCAGATCCCCGCGCTGAGGGAGCAAGACGGGGGCCTCAACTAGCAGGTCTAGAAGCTGAGGGAACCACAGCTGAGTCGGCCACATGGGGGCCACCAACAGAACCAAGCAATTGTCGGGCCGAGCTACCTTCTCAAGGACTCTCGGTATCATCGAAATGGGGGGAATGCGTAGGCAATGATCCCCGACCAATCCATCCATCATTCCATTCCATCCCGACCCACGGCTCTGGGATCTTGACTCCATGAGTAGTACGCCGGAAGCTGGTGATTTACGGCGGAGGCGAATAGGTCCACGTGAGACGTTGTAGCCTCTGGAATATTGACTGGCAAACTGCGGGCAGGAGGTGTCATTCCACTGACGACCCCCTTACCTTCGATGGCACCTGACTTTGCGTGCCCTTCCGGGAGAGGGCGTCCGCTAGGACGTTCTCCATCCCTGGCACATGGGACGCTATTAAAGCAATGTCCCGTTGCCTGCGCCACTTTACAAGAGCCTGACTATCTCCTTGCAGAGACTGGGCTCCTTGTACCCCTCCTGGTTGAGGTAGGTCACTACCGTCATGTTTTCGCATCAGACCAGGATCACCTTTCCTCTGGTCAGAGCGGGAACAGACTCATATTCCGAAGGGTAATTTCCTCGAAGGGTCGTTTGTCCGAACACACTATTCTATCCAAGTCCATATTTCCGATAGGGTTTTCTTCCGAAGTGTTATATGTCCGAAAAGTTTTTACTCCAAAGGATCGTTTGTCCGAAAATAGTGTTCATTTTTCCGACAGATCATTACTCCGAACGGTTAATTTTCCGAAGGTTTATTCTTTCGAAAGGGTTTTCTTACGAAGGGGCATTGGTCCGAAAACAAAAATGGGTCGTTATTCCGAAACATAAATTGAGTTCTTTCTTCCGAAGGGGCGTTTCTCCGAAAAAATAACGAGGATTTGTGCTCCAAAGGGGCAATGTTCCGAAAAATATATGAGGGTTTTAAATCCGAGGGTTTTTAGCCCGAAAGGGGCGTTTTTCCGAAATTCAGATATACTCCCTTTCGGACTTAAAACCTCTCGGAGTAAAAACCAACAGGAGTAATAGCCATTCGGAATAAAGAATCTTCGAAAAAACACACATTAGGACTTACTAAAACATCAAAATGGCAAATGAAATAAGGCTATAATTACAGGTACATAATTACAACCGTTAGCACCTAGATTGTTACCATGATACAGAGTAGGCTAATTATGCCAAAAATAAAACACCAAAAGGACAATAATGTAAAAAAAATCCAATACCGGCCCTTTGGTGAGGGTTGCATTTCATAGATGGTGCGCTAATAAAAAAGTTTTTTAATCAAACAAATTTTCAATGGCGCTAAAAAAATCATAATACCGTGATTTTTAAAAGAAAAGTCCAAACTTTTCGTGAGAAACTGGGCAGATCGGCGAGGATCCAGGTGCTGCAAACAAAAACAAAAATAAACAAACAAAAAATCACAATTATATAAACAAACTTTTTGGTCGAGAATCCAAATTCTTTAATTAGATAATTAATCGATATGATAGGTTGTTTTTTTTTGGTCTTCTGTAGAAAAAAAAAAATACTTTAATTTTCGGTCGATCTAAACGTGGATTCTTGCCGATAAAAATATTTTTTAATTAAAAAAACATAGAATCTCGTAGCTGCTTGTATATCGGCGGAGACGTTTTGCGACCGACAAGCAGTTTTTCAAATAAAAAAAACATGGTGTTTTTAACATCAAAAAGCACGTGTTTACAGAAAAAATTATATTCGAGTCGATATAAACCAGCTTTTGTTATAATTTGGTAGAGAAAATATGGATTTGATTGAACTTGGGTACATTAGTTCGTCTCGAGTTCTGAGTCTATCTGTGAAAATTTGAGTTGCATGAGTGGTGGATGATTGATGGATGAAATCTTGGTGGATGATTCATGGTGATTGATGTACGATTGTGGGATTATTAATGAGGATGATTGTTGGATGTGATGGTGACGAATATGTGGATGATTGATGAAGATTGGGTGGGCCATGATGTATGATTGGGTATGTTTGATATAGGCGTTTGGATTATTGATGAGGGGATGTTATGGGTGATTGATGGATGATTGGGGAATGATAAAGTCTGAGTTGGATTGAGAATGGTGAATAATTGGTGGAGAATTTAATGGATGATAGGGAATGAGTGTGGTGATTGTGGTATGATTGATATATGGTTGGATGATTGATGGGTGGATGATTGGTTGATGATGATGTATATGATTGGTGGATGATTTGATGTTGATTGGTGGATGATTGAATGTATGATTGTGGATGATTTGATGTTAGATTGGTGATGATTGATGTACGATTGTTGGATGATTGATGATGAATTGGTAAAATTAATGGATGAGTTGTGGAGTGTGATGGATGATTGTGGATGGATTTGATACGGTTGATGATTATGGTATGAAAATTGGTGGATGATTAATGGGATTTTGTGGATGATTGATGCACGATCGAGTATAATGGATTTATGATCGGGTGGATGATTGATGGATGATATAAGTGGTGGATGGTGGAGTTTTGGTGGTATAATGGTGGATGATTTGATGTATGATTGTGGATGATTGATTGGTGAATGGATACGTGGTGGATGATTGGTTGATGATTGATGTATGATTGGTGGATGATTGATGTATGATTGGTGGATGATTGATGTACGATTGGTGGATGATTGATGTACGATTGTTGGATGATTGATGATGAATAATTGGTAATAATTAATGGATGATTTGTGGATGTTTGATGTATGATTGTTGGATGATTGATATGCGGTTGGATGATTGATATGCGGTTGGATGATTGATGGATGAATAATTGGTGGATGATTAATGGATGATTTGTGGATGATTGATGCACGATCGATTATTAATGGATTTATGATCGGTGGATGATTGATGGATGGATAAGTGGTGGATTGGTGGATGTTTGGTGGTATAATTGGTGGATGATTGATGTATGATTGTTGGATGATTGATTGGTGGATAAGTGGTGGATGATTGGTGGATGATTGGTGAACGTTTGGTGGATGATTGATGTATGATTGTTGGATGATTGATTGGTGGATAAGTGGTGGATGATTGGTGAACGTTTGGTGGATGATTAATGGATGATTGGTGGATGATTGATGTATGATTATTGGATGATTGATATATGGTTGGTGGATGATTCATGGGTTGATGATAGGTGGATGATTGATGTATGATTGGTGGATGATTGATGGATGAATATATGTTGGATGATTGATGTGTGATTGTTGGATGACTGATATATGGTTGTTGGATGATTGATGGGTGGATGATAGGTGGATGACTGATGTATGATTGGTGGATGATTGAAGTACGATTGTTAGATGATTGATGGATGAATAATTGGTCGATGATTAATGGATTTGTGGATGGTTGATGTATGATTGTTGGATGATTGATATATGGTTGTTGGATGATCAATGGGTGGATGATTGGTGGATGATTAATGGATGATTTGTGGATGATTGATGTACAATTGTTGGATTATAATAGGTGGGATATTTGTTGTATGGTTGTTGGATGACTTATGGACGGATTATTGGTGGATGATTGATGATGATTGGTGTCCAATTGATGTATACATGATTAGTGGATGATTGATGCATGAGTTTTGGATGATTTATGGGTGGATGATTGTTGGGTGATTCGTGGATGATTGGTGGATTATTGATGTATAATTGTTGGATGATTGATGGATGAATAATTGGTGGATGATTAATGGATGATTTGTGGATGGTTGATGTATGATTGTTGGATGATTGATATATGGTTGGATTGGATGGATTATTGGTGGATGAATGATGTATGATTGGTGAATGATTGATGTATGATTGTTGGATGATTGATGGATGAATAATTGGTGGATGATTAGTGGATAATTTGTGGATGATTGATGTGTGATTGTTGGATGATTGATATATGGTTGTTGGATGATTGATGAGTGGATGATTGGTGGATGATTGATGTATGATTGTTGGATGATTGATGGATGGATAAGTGGTGGATGATTGATGGATGTTTGGTAGTATAATTAGTGGGTGATTGGTTGATGTTTGGTGGTATAATTTTTTTTTTTTTTTTTTTTTTTGGTGGATGATTAATGGATGATTTGTGGATGGTTGATGTATGATTGTTGGATGATTGATATATGGTTGGATTTGATGGATTATTGGTGGATGAATGATGTTTGATTGGTGAATGATTGATGTATGATTGTTGGATGATTGATGTACAATTGTTGGATTATTAATGGACGGATGATTTTTGGATGATTGATGGATGATTGGTGGATGATTAATGGATTGATAATTGGTGGATGATTAATGGATGACTTGTGAATGGTTGTGTGATTGAATGATTGATATATGGTTGTTAGATGATTGATGAGTGGATGATTGGTGGATGATTGATGTATGATTGGTGGATGATTGATGTACGATTGCTGGATGATTGATGATGAATAATTGGTGGATGATTAATGGATGATTTGTGTTGTGGATGTTTGCTGTATGATTGT
>JAMKCH010036684.1:0-15244 GCA_023653785.1 Ophioderma brevispina | reverse complement strand
ACACCTTCTGGTGAGAGATTGCACCCAACCGGTGGTGTAAACATAGATAGAACGAGGGAAAATTTAGATTGCAATTATTGCTCAATTCATATGAGGAATAAGTGGAATTTTGCAGTGAAATGCAGCAGCATGCTCCTTGTACAAGCATAGTAGGCAGTCTAACCTCTTCTTAGCCGAGTAAAATCCATCCAGACTGATCTGAACCTGTGAAAAAATCACCAGTGAAGCATGCAACGAGATAAAAATAGTGAGAGCAATATTTGAACAAATATTCAATTTCTTCTATTTGCATGGGGTTAATTGCCCCCACTGCTAGTATTTGAGAAAGGGATATGAAATGACAGCGTAACATGTTTATATGAATAAAATTTCCGACGATTTCCAGACATATGTTGCAACAAGAATAGTCGTTAAAAAAGACAATCATCGCGTTAGTGGCGTTGATGGTTTGAAGACGAGGTACATAAGAAGTACCAGTTGACCATAACTTATTGTGCAGACAATATTTATTACGAGAGTGTAAAAATAAATGAGTTGACATTTTAAGCTGTGAGGTTTGACTGTACATTAAGGTGCTTATGGTCCGCTCGTCTTTGGGACCCCCTGTTTTAAACCCGGAAGTATTATCAATTTTGATGTCAGCTGAAAGCGTATTTTTCTCATTGTCCGTCCTGAAATTCCTTAGCTTTCCATCCCATTTCTTTCTCAATATACAGATAAAAAAATACGTTCTAGTGTGTTTAACCCACTAATATTAGCACAAGTAAGTGAATTGGCCTTTGCACTATGCAGAATCCCGTCTCTCATCAAACCGCAAGTTTATTTCCCACGGTCCTTGATGGTCATTGGGTACAGGTGTCAGCTCTCATATCAAGTATAAGACACGATAGACAAAAATCGGAACAAGCACCTTTAAGAATATATACTATGGTATTTACATATAGGAAGATGTTAGCAATATTGTGGTGAAGATGGCAATTTGGACGGAGGTGGTACGTTTGGCAAGTGTTTGATTGATTTTTTGCATGCCTTTGTGCGCTATTAGTGGTGGCATAAGGGAAATTGGTTTTAACACTTTTGTCTTAGTTTGTGCACAGAGGAAATACATTTTGTTTGGCTGAAATCGTGATTTTAAGTTCCAAATTTTAAATTTAAAGGAGCGATAAAATAATGAGATAAAATGAGAGCAATTAAGTTTTGGATAACAATTTTGGAAAGCCTGAATGTTTTTATAAGCGGTGTTTTGTTATTTACCAATTACAGGCAGGATGAGAAGTGACTAAGTAATATCATTGAGGAATTATATTAATACTTGTTAGGGTCTTATTTGGAATGTCTAGTGAAATACATAGGCTAATATAATTAATCTAACACTATACAATACATGAACCTATAGCTGTAACATATTTGTAACTTCTAAATAACACTTAACTACCTTCTACATGCAGCATGATTTTCATAAAGTATAATTGAAAGTGGTTAAACATTTAACAAGGTGTTTGTGTGTGCATGCTTTGGTATTCATAGCAGTTTGTCATGGTGTATGCATTATTATTAAAGGGGCATTTCGTGATGTACATTCCAATTCCTTCTAACTGCCACAAAAGTTTGAGAATTTTATATCATTGAATTGGTTTGATTAATATAGTATGTGTGCCTATTTTAACGTGTAAATGCGATTTAAAAAAAAGATATTGTAACTTCTATTTTAGAGCGGAGGAATACCAAACAGTTTCCCAATGGGCAGCATGATGCACCCATTTGGGCTTAACATTAAAAACGCACATCAGAATCACTGAAATTTGGAAATAATTTTTCACAGGGATATTAGTTAAACAAAAAACAAAATTACGTGCTCTTATCACAAATGCACCTTTAAATATTTTTTCTCTGATTTAGACCGGGGTCACACGGGCATTTTTTTCGTAGTTTACTACAATCGTACTACAGTAGTACTAACAATAAGGCTGCGTGTGACCGCAACTTAGACGACATTTCGTCGTTGTACCATAGGACTGTCGTAATAACTTAACGACGATAATTTCCGTCGTTGGGCCTCTTTCTAACCGATGTACTGTCGTAATTTACTGGGCAAAATTGCCGTGTGACCGCATTTCGTAGTTTACTACATGCTCACGGCCGAATGATGACATTTGTAAACAGCGACCTCCTAATTTTTCCGATGTTCTATTGTGTCCCCGAAATGTCTCGACATTACAACTCACCGTTTGACCGGGACTGTCGTATAATTATTACAGTAGTACCACAATAAGAATATTACGAACACAAGCGAATATTGCTCGTGTGCCCGCTGTCTTATTTTTGGTTAAGCTGCTACATTTGTGACGATAAAGTATTAACAATTAAGCTTGGATGCCCACATTGGATTAAAAAGTATAGGAAGCGTGTTTTGGGTTAAATTAATTGACATGTAAATAGCTGCGCACTGCTTGCAACTTATTTCTTTTAGTTTTTTCTTACATTTATTGAAATTTTTCACATATTTGTCTTAGATGGTGTGCGGGATACTTCATTGAATGTAGTTTAATTGTCACCCATAATTAATTGTATACTCTTTTTTAAAGTTCCATAAGGCACATACCAATATAATGGCAACGCTTTTATTAGATTACCATAGATTCGGCTTTTAACAATGACAGAATATAAATAATGGGCCTTTCTCTGTATGTTGAGCCACAGTGTCACGTAAGTTTAGATGATCACAACTAAAAAAATTTTCAATGTTTATGTTGCATTTTTGATTCATGTGTTGTATATGCATGTATAGATAACAACCAAAAAAAATCCAGAGATTCCCTCCTCACTCATTTTTTGGCCTATTTTTGGTGGAAAATGAGCATTTTTTCCCTTTTTAAACCTTACACAGAAGTGTCACACTTTTAAAATCTTCATTATGGCATCCCAATCATGTTGTAACTGGTTGACTTTTTTTTTTTATTACTTCAGTAGGTACGCTAACTTGGCCTTTAGTGAAAAAAATCATTGGTGGAAGCAGAATTTCGTTTTGTGTTGCTCATCAAAAAACAGAGTTTGGCCTGTTATGCTGTCTGTCACCATGAGTAAAACATCCCAAACCCATATGGACAGTCAAATTACGTTAAAAGTTATATGTAACAGTTTTTCTTCTTTTCTTAATTATTTTGGATCATATTGAAGAAGAAAACAAACCATTAACATTGAAATCGTGCTGTGAACTTTTAAAATATGCGACAAAATGTGACCAAAAAGTATGGCCCGTTACACAGTCCGTCACAGAGTAACAGGCCAAACCCTTAATGCTACTTGAGAATAACAAGAAGCACATGTGATTAAGTGTTTGGTGATGTATGTGGGACTAGGGTCCAAATTCGTATTTTAACATCTGAGTTTACCAGCATTTTCAACTTCTGTGGCTTAGTTACCAATTTTGTAGACGAAATGGTCTTACAAAATTCACAGTAACATCCCATACCAACTTTTTGCAAAACGTGATGAATTTCCTCCCTCCCCCCAAAACTTGAAAATTGGGAAAGCCTATTAAATTTTTACGATTGTATTGGGCAATTCAGTTAAAAAAGCAGTCATAATCATCAGGCACTAATAGGTACTACTTGAAAAATAACAATCTATGTTAAATTCTATCAATTAACATGAAAAAACCCAATGATTTCATTAAAATCCCAACCATCGTGGTATTAAATTTACACTCGTGGCAATGGAAGACCTGCTAATTTGTATTAAATAAATCAAAAGCAACCCTAAAAAAATCCTACAACCTAACACACTGTAGGTCCACAGCAATTATATGTCACCAAGTAGGGTATGGGACAACCTCTTGTCCTGGAAAACGGACCCGTAACGGGCCAAACTCTAATTGTGAAAAGCGTGGCAAAGGAACATTCCTATAGCGGCACAGTTATCTTAGTACACTCCTATTGCAGTTTAAACATTATATTACTGTTTTATTTCTACTTAATTCTTCCAAAAATTGCATTTTTTATTTTGACTTAAATGTAAATGTTGACCCACATTTCAAGAGAAATGCCCATATATGAAATAGCTAATAGTACTAAATGTTATTACGTTTTACAATTTTTGAACTATAGTAACTTCAACCCATCGTGTCACCTCTGGTACTTTTTCTGAGGGCGGGTATTGGCATTTATGAGGGATGTGCATGGATGGAAATTAACATTCCCGCTAAATGTATTGAACATGTGGGGTCCGATAGCAAGAATAAAAATTAATTTTGTGGTTAATGAAATCATTAAGGACAACGAAATGCATTTATAGCTGCTTAATGTTCAAAACATCTGATTAAGCTTCACCACTAATTGCATTGCTTCATGGTAATACTGACTTTTGAGCGCGCCTGTGTTTTTTGGATATGAAGGAACACAAAAGGCTTTGCACTCTACATGTAACTTGAAAGGCTAATTATTTTAGTGTCATTCCCTGAAACAGGCAAATTTGGGCCACATGCTTTATTTTTTCCCAACTAATTTACGTAGTCTTAAACTTTCTTCCGGTGACACGAGTTTGAATCTATTATATAAATTAACCTGATATAACATAATTGTTAAAACAGATCCTTTGTACTTGCTCATTTCGATCATCATTATCATTTCTTAGGAAATGCCATCGCCCAAGAATCCATTTCCTACAATAAAAAAATAGTCCCGCTACTCCCCCACTTTATACTCATTTCATTTCAATTCTTCCCCCAGATCACCTTACCTCAAATCACTTCTTACTAGTTTACAATAGCCAAAGTATTTTGGGGTCTGACAAGAAATAAAAATAACTTGACTATCTACTATAACCAACAGTTTTTCCTTCGTGGCAAGAAACCAAAATATGGTCCCGAATCACTGCACAGCAATAGGCTCCGCGAACATGACAGACCACCAGTTGTGGTGGTTTCAGTCACACTAGGTCTATAATAAACTACCGGGGACAAAACCCTTCATTTTTTCTCCCATATCGTTGTGCAAAAAAAATAATCCCATCTAATTACATTACATTTTTTTGGCAACAATGGTGTCCATAATGCGTAATTTCACCAAGGTTAATTTTTCATGATACTGATGTCATACCATAAGCCTATATCCACTGCTATCCTGCAAACGATAATTCTTGACGCAAAACAGACAGTCATGTGTACGGGATGTACCACCAAATCACATCCTCTCAAGCGCCTTCCGCGAAACATATACAACGACACACATAGTCTAACAATCAAATTAAACCAATCACAGACCTCACAGATCCAAATCCCTTTTTTACATCGGCTACTTCATTTACTCTCGTGCAGGGACTAATTACATATACACCACACGCGGTGTACCCTTACTACCGGAAACTAACGGCACACGAGAACGGGTCGCCCGAGTCATATTTTCTTTTCTTCCCCCCACGATCGCATGGACACTACCAGCAAGAATTATACCACTGACAGTGGTGCGTCAATACGTAGGAGGCTTACCCAAAACGAAAATACACATCTTGCGATTAAAAAAAATGTCAGCTCAAAATGTTATCCTATCCTTTTTTTAGTAATTGTATAGGTCTATATTTGATGAATTTCAAAAGACTGAGACTGGCTCTCTGGAAGTACAATCACCAACGTGGGGGGGGTCCTTAGGGTTTGGGGACCATAATTTTGCAACTCTGAATTCTGGTTGTTGTAAGAATTTGACTTATGAACCTACTTCTTTTACCATTGAATGTATGGTTGATTAAGTTGTTTATTGCAGTAGACTTTACTTTAATGGTATTCATCAAATTTTCAAAATGGTAATATCAGACCTTATGTGCAATCCCCTGTTTTTGGGTCAATTTTTTGGGCAATATGTACACAAATTGCCAGTGCATCCTCCGCAGAACAGACTGATTACAAACGGATTAATCTTTGATCATACTTGCCTAAGAGTTTTTGTGTGATCTCTTGCATTATTGACAAATAAATAATGCTTGCTTTGGGTAGTGTGTCTAATATGTGGCATCGATCTGTGAGTGGTAAAGTGTTTACCTTTGCACTTATTGGACCTCGCTATCTTGTACTGCATCGATAAATCACTTCATACTTGGTAACAATGATAGATACATGTTAAACCCTCTATTGGCCTTATTTGCACAAAAAATGCAAATGGTTGCACCTGCAGGGAGTGCCCATCTCTCCGTCTTTGGCGTTTTCCGGCCAGACTCCTATATGTTGCTTAGGGGTTCGCCACTCTAACCGCACAGCGAGTCTGTTTTGCAAGTTCCCAGCATATGCCGACACCCATTTAAACTTCCTGGGTGGGAGAGGCAAGCAGGTTCCAAGTGCCTTGCCCCAGTGCCCAACACATTGGCGACAGCGGGGCTCGAACCCATACCTTATGCTTCTGAAGCGGAGGGCTGATCCACTGCACCCATGTGTCCCCCTTATTTGCATATTAGTCATTTTGATAATAGAGCTCATTTGCATATTTTTGAAGCTTGCCCTGATTTCTGGATTAAATGGTCAATTGGTTACTAAGATTGAATGCTGTGGCCCCTTCATTGTTCAGGGTCATGTCTTCTGATTCCAAGAAAGGTTTTTTCTAGAAATACTTCTCATCGGGATCATCACTATACATGATCAAGATACCAGCAAAATAGGTCTCAGAATGTCATACTATACTTCCAAAAAATTGTGAGTAATTGATATGTTTGCTTTCCGTCCGACCATATCATATTCCATTACTATCTTCAAGCAGGGTGCTACATGGATTATTATCTCTGCTTTTTGTGACACTGGTTTAATCCAATAATTTGGGTGGTCAGTTGTATTGGGACACCAAAAGTTATATAATGCACCTGTATGTATTTTGTGATGTTCTGGATTGGTGTATATGCTGTTCAACAATGATGAGGTCAACTCGAGCATCCATTTGTGTACCTCTCTATGCAGTCAGCCATCTTTACCCAATAACTAGACAAATATATGATGTGATCGAACAAAATGAGTCGGAAGTCGCAAATATTGATTTTGAGATATATCCAAACAAAGATGAAAATGTCTTTTGTTCCTATTGTTCTTTGCCACCCTTCAACTGATTAATATCTCTGGAATTAATTGGTCAAATTCAATGGGGTTTTCTGCAAAATTTAGCTCTCTAAATGGTGCATACAGTTACATGGAAAAGGAAAAATTGAATCTGACCATCTTTAGACTCATTTTGCTTGATCACACCACATATATGTTATGTTTATTTTATTAATCTCTCCCTGGAGACGCATGTTAGTGTTGAAAAAAAAACCATGGCCGTATTCCAACTGGTGACCTTTGTATTTACTAGCACAATGCTCTTGCCAACTGAAGCCAGGGTTGGCAGAGGAGCGATAGATATTATCTATAGGTGTTAGGTCCAAAAGGTCCGAAATATAAATTGTATGTGTAAATATACTGTTCCGATGCTATCCGCTAGGAAAGCGAGGACACCTTTCGGACCTAACATCTATAGATAATATCTATCGCTCCTCTACCAACCCCGGCCTGCCTTGATAGTTCAGTTGGCAAGAGTGTCGTGCTAGTAATACGAAGGTCGCCGGTTCAATTCCGGCCAAGTGCACATTTTTTCTTTTCTCAACCAACTCAGTGCACATTGGCCATCTCCAGGGAAAGGTTAATAAAATAAATATCCCTGGAGAACTAAGTAGTTAAAAATTTCAAATATATGTTATGTTCAAATTAGAGACAATTTTAAGGCATTCATCTTTCCATTCATTTAACTACCGGTACGGCAAATGTGGAATTTTTCATGTGATTAAATTTTTTTGCACTTTGCTGAGGCCAAAAAAAATTGTTTGTTTGTCCATAGAGGCTCCCAAAACAGTAGGGTCGGTAGGTCTGAGATTTTTTTTTTGTAATTATTTTTATTTTTTAATATTGTACTTGGAACTCAATTTAAAGAAAGGTAATAAATCAAATACAACATTTTTACTGCTTGTACTCTTTTTATTCAATAGCCAACTCTGGGCAACATGGTACATGCCGATTTTGAGCTGATGATTCCCATAGGCTGTGCCGCCAATCCCGCCATGCAAACTGGCACAAAAATGCGTCATATTTTTACCTGAAATGATAGCAGGAGACGGAATGGTAACCGATGAAATAACATGTGCATTTTGGAATGTCTATTCGTTTTACTTATAAGCCAGAAAAAATCCAACGGAATGACCTAAGGCTGCCAAAAACTAATGCCCGTAACCAGTAATTGAACTGAAGTTTGTTTTCACCTCCAACGAAACTAAGATTTTGTTGAGCATCTTGTGCGCCGTGAATTGGCTCAGCGAAATGAGGACCAAATAAAGGCTAAGCATCGGCAAGGGATCTGATGAGTAGACAGTGCTATGGTGTTTAATATCATTTTGGCTCCTTGTTTTACTTGCAAATTCAATGCATAGTCACCGACAGTCGATATTATTACAGTCGATATGATCTGCCATTTTGAGAGTGGTCAGGCGGGTGAAACTGTATACAAAATGCCATAGACGATTCGCAGGCGTAGTAATAGCGCCACCATTTTCGATGAGTCACCTAATTATGCAGTATGACATTGACCGGGAATGACATAGCGGCACAGCGCCACCGTACGACCGACGATCCCTGAGTCACATATTTCATGCAGTATGCCTCCACTTCGTTGATCGAGTGTTCTATCCCAATTTATGACATTCAGTCTACGTTCAAAGCCGACTAAACTACAGACGGCTTTTAGCTTTGAAACAAAATAAAAATGATATTATTTTCCTAACAGATACTCATCATCACCTTTTTATAAACTGTTTTGAAGGGAATCAATGGCAATAATGTTTTTATATTTAAATTGTAATATTGAACACATTTCTAACTCGGTAATATACTAAATCTCAAACCATCAATTATACGGTGCACATGTTAATGAAACTCAGATATGTCCTTTAAAGTCATGGAAACCAATACAGCAACGATAAACAACAAGAACAAATACTAAATGTTGGCACTGAAGTCGCGCACCCACACCAGACTCTGAAAACTTCAAAATACACATGGGCACAGGAAATATTTCCTAGATTTGTCATATTTATTTTGTAAATTGATTTTTATACCAAAAACTTGAGGTTTTGAGGTTAAAATAGTAAAAAAAAAATTATGAAATAAAAAAAAATATGGTCGGGACCAAGGTACACGGTCGGTCGGACGAGGACAAACAAACAATTTTTTTTGGACTGATTTTAAACCATTTTGCACATTTTTAAATTGCAACTTTGAGGTTTCTTACATAGACCCATACATAAAAAATATATATTCAAGCGTTTTAATTTTTATAGATGCTCCATGAAGTTCAAAAAGCATACAAATAAATGCAGTGCAGAAAATTTCCCTTTTACAGTATCTTGCTCATGTAAATATTGTTTTATTTAAATTTATTGTAGAATGTTTTTTTTAATATCTTAAGAGTCTGAAAATGAGGCATTTTTTTCAGCTAATACTTTAATACATTATGACATGGTATTGCTAACATTATCCTAATTATAATGGTTGGTAAGCTGTCTGTCTCGCACCCATATGTTAAGGTTGTCATGCATGAAATGTAACTATAATGAATTGAATACAATTTATTTGGCTTGTAATTCTATCACCTGCAGAAGGGTGGGGGGCGAAATAGAGAGAATGTTATTTAGACCATGCATGGTTAGCAGGCAGACTCGGCCAAGGCTAAAAGCAATGGCTTCATTTCAAGTAATAATAGTTATTGAGCAAATTGACTATTCATTCAAGCATGTATGTGCACACCAGACTAATTTCCAAAGGACATTTTTGCCACATTTATCAATGGCCGATCCAGGATTTGAAAAATGTCAAAATTACCGGGGGCTGAAAGGCTGTAACTGGTCCAAAATAGCTCAAAATGGGCTGATTTTGCAAGAATTTGCAGAATTACCGGGGGCGCGCGCCCCCTCTGCCCCCTCCCTGGATCCGCGCCTGTTTATGTATTTTTCAAAATCCAATACATGTTCCTAAAATGCCTGATTGTTTGGATTTTAAAAGATTGAGACACCAAATCTAGACAAGGGTGCATATGTACCATGGATGTGGGGAAGGGGCATGTGCCTAATCTGACATGTATGTTCGATTGTCTCTGCAACAAATTCTTGGTGAAAATACTGTATGGGGTCCATGACCTTACCATTTGGAAACCATGGCTCAGTATGGGATTGGCTAGAAGCATCCTCTTGTAGCTACCATTGAAATGTTAATTCTCTTGATGCACTTGTAAGCCATTACATTAAGAGGTCGAGCAGCAACTTCCTCTGCTAAGAGAAGTCTGTGTGTGTAAATAGCCATCATTAATATGTGATTGTGTCTTTGGCTACTCACTGATAAGTTAATTTTAAAACATAGGCATTAGGGTGGGGATTGCATGCCATATGAAGTATTTTGCATTTATTCCACTGCCAGCAAAATAGGTCAGTTGCCATCATGCCATGGGCTTGCTGATACCTTTGGGCAGTGCTCATTAGACTCTATTCCTAACATAACAGCTCTCCATGTTGCATGTGGGTGGAGGATAATTGCTTCCCTTGCCTGGCTAAGTAAGTTTGGTGGGAGCAGGACTCAACCCATGGCATTCATAGTAACTCAAAATTAAACATATTTTTAGCCAATCTGTGAAAAACAAAAATTAAAGAAGCTGATTTCAACTGATTTTGGTAGGTAAAGGTGTCAACATTTACCATAAAAAGTGAGTTATCGTAGGGGGTGGGGAAATTGGTTTTTCGGGAGTCAAAGGTCAATAACAGGGGTCAAATTTTGAAATTGATCCAATCATGTTGAAAAGTATACCACATTAATAGTTTAATCATAAGGATTCCAAAAAGGTATAGTTTGTACTATCTGCGGCCGAAAGTTTTGGAGTTATAGGCTAAAAACAGCAAAAATCAATAAAAAAAGAGTTATTTTCAGTTGTACAGGGGTCAAATTTTAAAATTACTCCGATTTGGATAAAAAATGGTGCCAATTATTGATGGAGCTCATAGGATTAAAATAAGGAATAGTTTTGATTGTCTTAAATGCTTAGTTCCCAATGTAGGGGGCACCAAAGGTCAACATCCATTGCATTTTTTTTTTTTTTTTTTTTTCGTCACTTGTTGACATTCAGGACGCCCTCTGTTGTTTTCTGGCAGGCAAAATATTACAGTAGTTTCTGTGACAGACCACATAAAATCTGGTTATAAATTACTTGCAGAATCTTTCCTGATCTAAATTGGTCACAAAATGCAGCTGGTAGCATTAGCTTATTATGCTTGATAAGAAAGTTAGTATTATTTAATTCGAAACAAAAGTTACAGCAAAAAACAGAATTTCCCCATGCAAAGTATAGGTGCTTTTGCCTGCCAGTTTCTCTCTTACACCAACAGGGGGCGCCATAAACATAAACAAATGTCACATCATCTATAGGCTAAAAACAGCAAAAATCAATAAAAAAGTTATTTTCAGTTGTACAGGGGTCAAATTTTAAAATTACTCCGATTTGGATAAAAAATGGTGCCAATTATTGATGGAGCTCATAGGATTAAAATAAGGAATAGTTTTGATTGTCTTAAATGCTTAGTTCCCAATGTAGGGGGCACCAAAGGTCAACATCCATTGCATTCAATGGGGCTTGACCTTGTTTTCCCCCTACTTCTTGGTTTATGGATATTCACTGACCTCTACACATGGATAGCAGCTCTGAATCGCGGAGTGTCACAACAGGAAGTTGCTTTTCTACCTTGGTAATATGACGGGGAACAATGCATACACCTTGTCAAAGTTAAATGAATTTTTTATAACAATAGAACATCTGTATCTGTGTGGAATATGTGCACCAGCAGGTGTATGCATTGTTTCCCACCATATTACTAAGGTAGGAAAGCAACTTCCTGTTGTGACACTCGGCGACCATTCAATTGTGCGGCAGCCCACTATCCATGTGTAGATTAAGATAAAAAACAGCTCATTTTATTTGTTATTTATTTGGCATTCATTTTGACCCATACAAAAGGTGTTTTTTTTTTTGCCTTATAACCAACTTTCTCCACAGCAAAAAGCAAGTTTTCCACTACATCCCTGCTGATAACAGACTGTACCGTACCGTACACAAAAGGGCTAACATCCATGCACTGCTGACTGCATTTAACCCAACTAAACACACTTGTTTCATGTTTGTTATTTCCAGGTGACATTTAAGACAAGAATCTATCATTGCAACATTAACAGTCAAGGTGTTATCTGTCTGGACATACTCAAAGACAACTGGAGTCCTGCCCTAACAATCTCTAAAGTTCTTCTGTCTATTTGTTCCCTTTTATCCGACTGCAATCCACGTAAGTACAAAGAAATAAATTAATAATTAAATATGATACCAAAATAAACAGCACAAAAATTTTTTGAATAAAAGAAATAATGGGATGTGTAAATCTGAAATCCTAGTAAACCCTATCTTTCAGGGAGATCTGTGTATGCTTGCAGGTAGAATTTTGAGGTATGGTCAGTTAATCCAAAAAACAAATACTCAGAGTGGGATTTTGTCTGTACTTTTGGCTATGACATACAATAACGTTATCGAATTATAGTGTTTAAACAATGGGAGAATTATACAGTGTATATGATGTATACTATAATGAATACAATAAGCATCCAAATTTAAATCTATAATAATTATATATCATTATTACGTGAGTTGTAATACAGTTAAGATTTGGTCATTTAAACACAAACGATTATAGAAAGATATAATAACATGTTGAAATAATAATAATGAGTATGGGGAAGATGTGTGTGGGAGAGGCCATTAAGATCAAATGAACTTTAAGATTGACCCCACCCAGTAGAAAGTGGGACTTATTGTGGGCCATCAAAGGCGGGACAAAAAAAACAAAACAAGACAGGACAAAACAAAACAGGACAGGACCGGGGGTTACAGAAATTGATTGTCAATAATGTGTATAACATCAGAGTATAAAACATAACCAGTTGAGTGGCGAAGTAATGAGTGCGATATAGGGAAGAGGGCCGCAGAATAAGCACAACGAACTGGGCCTAATAGAATGTAATAGGCAAAGATGTTGGCGGCAGCTACCGGTGTACCGATTTAAAAAATTTGAATAGTTATCATAGAAATGTTAAACCGGAGTAATGTGAAGTAATTCACAATAGATTGAGATATTGAATCAGCACCAGGTAGTGAGAATTGTTATCAGCTGGATAAAATGCATTTACCATCACCAACCATATCTCCAGCCAAAATTTCTTAAACCATCAAGCTTCCTCACTGAGAGATTGTTCATTGATCCCAGTTAATCTAAGTTTTTCGCGGCCGGAATGAAGTAGTATGCATTGCATTGTGTACCCACGCTAAAGATGTTAGTTCCAAGAAAAATCGTGCATGGTTTCTGTGTCCTTCAGCATGTAATAAAAATGGCTGTTTTTTTGGCGAGGTGGCTAGTTGTGGTTCACTCTTTACTTTTGGAGATTATTTTTACAGTATTTTGCCATCCGAAATTTTTTATGTGGCATTTTATATAGCAAGAAGACAGAAGGATTGGTTTACACTGAGCACTGTGAGATATCCACTGTCAGTGGTAACGCCAAGGAGCAATTGGGATAAAAGCCCCTGTGAGTTAATCTTCCCCTCTACTTTCCCCACTTGTCTCCAAGAATTAAAACTAATTTTGTAATTGTCAAATTTTTCCTAATTTCATGATTTTTTACCCCCAAAGAGTTTGTCTTCGATTGCCTGCTCTTCCCTAGGCAAAATCAATTTTGGCACTCTGCCATGTGCATTGTGTCTGGGTATTAATCCAAAGGTTAACCATTTATGATAAATTCATTGTATAAATATCTGACACAAAAGTTGGCCACAATATAGCTTGTGAATGGAGTAAAAAAGGTAAAGGGACTGGATCTGTGCACACAGGAACGGAGTGCCTGTCTTTCAACGTGATTGAGCCAGACTCCACTATATAGTGTTGCCTTAGGAGGATCGCTACACCCACCTACAGGGAGTGCTTTAACTTCCTGAACATTGAAGAATGCTGGTTTACCAATTCATACACTGGGTAGGAAGGAGAGGAACTGTGGTAAGCGCCGTGGCAAGGGTGAACCACATTGGCCACAGCGGGGCCGAAACTCACAACCTGTAGAGGGTCGGGTCCTTTGGACCCCAGGTTGCCTACATGTAGGAGTTACAGTGGTAATCAATAATTTGATTAATTCAACTGAAAGCAAATTGCAAAAGGAAAAAAATAATTGCCTTCAGCTAGGTGTTTGTGGTTATTACGAAATTGATAAACCAAGAGATGTAGATTGAGTAATAAAATGAGTAACAGAACATAAGGAAAAAAAAACACCGGAATTCAATGAACATCAGGACAATGTAAAGAAAGCTAAATAATAAATGATAATAATATATGCTGCAATAACAATAAAAGAGTTGTAAGTACTATGAAGCTGCTTGTACTTTTGGGCAATTTTCTGATTAGAAATATAAAAGAAGATCTTGACTTCAAAAATAGTAGCCAAGAAATACTTCAGGGGTTGTAAGAGCCAATACTAATCTTTTTCCTCAGAGAGTGACAGAGAGAAAGGAAAAATTCAATCTCAACTGGGAATGGGAACTAGGGATTTAGTGGACTCTGGGAAAAATGTTGAATTGGAATTTGATAAATAGATGCTGTTTTAGTTTCATTTTGGGCCACCAGCATACCTGGCAGGACCACTATGCAATCTGTTGTGCATTTGTGTGTGTGGTGTGTGGATGTGAAGTGTCAACTGAAAAAGGTTAAGTTGTTGGAGCAGCCCACAGCTATATTCTTTGAATACCAGCAGAGCGCGAAAAATGAGAAATTCTAGTTAATACCGTTCCAATACTTTGTTGACAGTTTTATAGTTTTTTGAGAAAAACTTTAAAGTAATACTGTCAATTTGTGATTATCACCGTGTTGTGAAACATGAAACTCGCTAACTATCATGCGAACAGAGAGTGGAGTGTCAAATAGCCCCGAGTCACACGCTATCTTGAGCTATTTCATGAAAGCCGAATGTGCGATTATTACAATTAAAATCATTTGGATTTTTGCAGTGCAGATGTTAGCATTAATCTGCACCAAACATGCATTTATGCATAGAAGCAAGAAAGTCTTGGCTAGGCTACAAGAATATTGATAAGTTAGTCTCCATTAAAACTCAGTGAAT
>JAMKCH010036683.1:0-14292 GCA_023653785.1 Ophioderma brevispina | reverse complement strand
TTCTTTCAGATCAATACCTACCATCGCTGGTAGTTCTGATGACTGTGAATGTGGCAATTAAGCTATAACGCCAATGTATTCGCTGTTCATATTTACTGTGTCGCTCCTTCAGTACTTCATCGCCTCTATGTTGGCTTGTTGCTTCACAGTCCTCATTTGATGGCATTTTGACTGCTGATGAATGGTTCCCTCTTGGTGCCGTGTTTATCGACCTCTTGTTTTTTGACGATGTCGCTGTCTTCACTTGGTATTCTTCTTGGCATATCTCAGTTATTGAAAGCAGTTTCCCAATCTTGTGACCTCCCATATACAAGTGCCATCCTCTTTATTCTTTCTTCTTCAACCTTCGTGTCATTTGCAATCTCCTCCTCCTCTTCAACTCAGACTCGGACTCCAGAGCACACTGTTTACTAACTTCGTTTTAGTTTTCAGTCATTAACGTTTCACTTGGCGCCTCTGCTTGTACTGAAGCAGAGCCTAGGCTGGCAATTCAAGCAACTTTTTTGATAGTCCATTAATGTTGAATTTATCAAGATTCCAACTTCTTTAAGTTTACTGACCACAGTAGAATAGATGAACGGAGATGGCTGGTAGAAATATCGTTGATTGTCAACCGTTATTGAGCAAAGACTGGACAGCTCTTTCAACACAAACGCGGCTTTTTCAGGTACTCTCTTCACAAACACTGGTGTGGGCTGGGAATGTGTTGTGCTTGTCAGAAGACACATTCTGTCACAGTGAACCAAGCTTGGCTGTCTCAAGAGCTTAGCGCTGCTTCTATGAATCCCTACGAGTGTTTTGAATTACAAGAATTTCGCAATTTCGACTGACGACATATGGAGTGGACACAGGGCCTTTAGTCAGCAGGATAGCATCCATTATGGTCTTTGATTCATTTCACTTCCTTACCAAATCACTATGCTTTCAGCTCCGTTCCTGTCACATTATTTGATTCGAAAAATGGAAAGAACAAAAAATGGTAAATAAATAGTCACTACTTCAGAATGTTGTGTGTCTATAATTAAAACACCCAGGGGTGCATGATTTTAACACAGCTGTATGACCACCCTGATTGTCTTTTAGTTTTAGAGCAATTTTAAGCAATGGCGACACAGAGTTTTGACAACTGATATAAGTAGGGATGCAAGAGCGATTACCTCCACAAAATAAAAAAAATCAATTGCTGTAATCTTGCCATATAGGCCCTCAAAGGTCATAATTATATATGTGATGTGATCTGGGAACAACCCTCCACATGGTCGCTCAGGACATTTTTGAAAAAATAAAGCAATATGCTTAAAATCTGTTATATTGTACTTTATTTTTTGTCATGATTTGTATAAGGCGTAACTTTTATTGTGTGCATTAAGACGAAAGAAGTAAATAGTTATGAAACTTAATTTTTCAAACTCTGCAGTGATAGTAAAACTCAAAGTATAAATTTTTCATGTGGGCGGGGTTTTCCCAGATCGCATACTATAGCGCACTCTATGTGCCTATTTCTCATAGAAAGACATGTCAAAATAGATTTTTGTGAAAAATCATATTTGTCCCCAATGAAATTTCCTAAATTTACACATGATATGTTAGTGGAATAAATACTCCAAATTAGTTGCCAAAAGTAATGTCCGCGTGGATATTTTTTAATTAATTCTAGTTTTTGTCATAATAACTGAGAACGTCCAAACTCCTGTGTACAGTGTATTATAACAATACTCGCGAGCCCCGTACCGAGAGTGTTGTCTTCCATCGCGGTTTGTGAATGGGCCAGAGGTCACATGAGGTCACCAACAGGTCACCCCACCCCACCCCTTCCTTTCCACAAGCTACATCATCATCGCCCTTTATGGAACTCTTAACAGCATGCCATTATATTAAGGTTTACATTTTGACCGGCCAAAGATCACCTGCGGTCACCAGGTCACTTGAGGTCACTAACATGTCACCCAACCCCCCACCCCATCCTTTTCCACCAAGTTACATCACCGTAGCCCTTAACGGAACTCCTACGCATCACTATATTAAGGGTTAACATGTTACCACAACACCACACAGATACACACACACACCAGACATTCGGAGTATCCCTATGTGGGCCTTTGCAATTCTTGCAGACGACACAAAAATAGGTCAATTTGTGAATATCATTTTCACTACAAACCATATTATCCGCTAATCTCTGGTACACATGATCAGCATAGTTCTCCAAACCAAAAAGATCAATGTTTCAACAAGCCAGCATAAAATGGCTGTATCCATGGTGCACAAAAATCTCTCAGGCCTGCGATAAAAGGTCCCTTTTAAAACTTTTGACCGGAACAAATCATCATACAACGGAAGTTTTCCTGCCCAATGACAAATGTAATTTGATTGAAAAATCTACATTTATCAAATGTGTGCACAAATTGCATTTTCAGTAGGCAAATCTGCCAAAATATGGCATTTTTTGGTATGTTAGGACATTTTGTCAAAACAATTAGGAGGCATATAGTAGAGGAGGCCATTTAAATCAAGTCACGTTACAAGGGTCATTTGCTCTTGAGGTGGCATTATTTCATCATAGACGGACATACTTTAGCATTTCCAGCTCTGCGTTAAGTACAATCTAGGGTCCCAATTTTAATTACAAACTCGCTTATTTTATGATAAATACCCAGTTTTTAGCATTCGCGTCTCAAGTATAGTTTTCCTAAGAGTTCCCAAACCTAACTGTGCAAAAATATCAAATTTTTAAAAATTGGGGGTGCTCTTCAAAATGTGGCTGTTATTGCTTTAAATAGACTCCTGGTTATGAACCTAGTTATTTTGACTTTGGCCTGTTAGTCTTACCTTCCGATATCTTACTTTCAAACAAGTAGCCACGATCAGCTCTCGTTTCCCCCAAATCCTCTGATCTTTCATCTCTTAAGAATCACCTCACCTACCACCTTGTCCTTGGCTGAGGCCAGAGCTTTATGAAAATAAAAGCTTTAATTTCATGGTTACCTGTTTACAATATATTACGGTTAAAATCAGGTTTGTATGCTACCTGCCTATCTTCGTTTATTAGCACTAGTTTGGAAGGTAATGTATTGAGCAAATCATAATACTGTAAGAATGGTGGATAGTTTACCACAGAGATATAGAAGCAACCATTTTGATTGCTTCTCATATGCTATCCCTCTTTTGCCTCTGTAATGAAGGCCAATCAATTGTTACAACACAGCGCATCTCAATTCTAAACAATGATTACGTAGTGGCTGCACCAGTATCATTTAATCAGAAAAACCAAGAGTATCCTAAACGATATGGGTCCACCAAACTCTTAATTCTTTACAGCAAAAAGCCGATCATGTAAAACATTTTTTGCAGACCCTTTTCTAACAGTATTACTGCGGTATAGACTCAGTCTGCGATCATCTGATCTCTCGCATTACACTCACAAAATGTGCCAGTGTTTGCCAGGAACTTGAACCAAAGTTTCAAACAGTTGATTGCTCCGCCGAACTTAAAATTATATCACCCAAACAAGCCCATTTATCCCAACTTTGAGAGCTCATCCGTAAATCTTCAATGAGCCGAATAGTCAGTATATAGCGAAAAAAGGGTAATTTTTAGAAACCAGAACCATTTCGGACAGAAGACGGACGTCTGGGTGAACTGGAGTTAACCTTATAGTCTCCCGACCATCGTTGAGGGCGAAGACTCCAATCTACAAACAAAACCAAAATTCTTGCCACATGACTTGCATGTTTGGCACCTGCTATTATCCTTCCTCGCACAAGGGAACTATGTAAAATCCTGTTTGCTGGCAAACATGATCAACATCAATGGATGTAAGCAAGTGGCACACAAAATTCATCAAAAGTCAACTTTTTAATGATTGCTTTTATATTATTCATTTTATCGGGAGAAATGGAAGGAGAGTATAAAGGGCGATTGCCATGAGTGTGAGGTAATTTCAACCGCCCTCGTTTTACGGGGACAAAACCGGATTTAAAAAACTGGATTACTACTACTGGGACTACTACTTATTCTGGTTTTGGTTGCAAATAAATGAGACTGTCCCCTTCCTACTGGCTTTCTTATCCCCTTGGTAAGAACTTGGTAAGAAGGTTCCAATTTACAATGGGCTGCCATGTTATATATCTGTGTGCTGCCAACTGGGTTATTAGGACAGGGGTCTCAAATCGGCGCCTTCGGGCCAATCCGGCCCGCCAACCATTGTCTTTTGACCAACGACTGCTCTAAAATATAAAGGGAACATAAAGAAATTCTGGTTGCCTGGATCCATTTCAAAAGCCACTGACAAAAGACTTGGCATGCTATACCTTGATTACCACCAAATAGGCCGGGAATTATTCGGTTGTTAATGTTCCGCATGTAACAGTAAACCAACTGTACTCGAGCACTTGCACATAATGCGCGCATCCCAACGCATAATACACAATTTTGTGGGGCGTCCTCTCTTGCGTTGTCTTCCGGATAACATTATTCCAAATTATTTGCACATGTGATGAAGCCTGTCTATTTGGTGGTAAGCAAAGTAGAGTGTTTTTGATTGGAATTTCTGACAAGTGGCAGCTATGGCGCTTACACCTTTCTTGCAATTCACATGGTGGTATTTATTGGCAGAAAATCCTACAGACAGAAAGGAATTCCCCACCTGGATTTATACACTTGCAAAATCTTCACCACAAAAACATATTTCAGAGTAGTTTGTTTCTTTTCGGTCAAGAACCGCCTAGTGTAAAGCATTTGTCAAACGTTGAATGCATGATATTTTGCTAGCTACTCAAAGTTCACATACAATCAACTTGCTAGTGTGTACGCAATGCAGGCAAGATTATCAGAGAGGTGCAAATTCACATGCATGTTTGGACATTTCACAAATACCCCAAATGTTTTTTCCAAACAGGGTAAAAAAACTGGTAATCAAGTTTGTATCTTCCCTCTTTTTGTTTGATGTAGAAAATAACCCCAAACTGTTTTACCCTGAAATTATGGATAGAAAATACCCCAAACTGTTTACCATGAAATTATTGATAAAATAACCCCAAACTGTTTGTGAACCATGAATTATTGATAAAAATACCCACACTGTTTTACATGAAATTATTGATAGAAAATACCCCAAACTGTTTACCATGAAATTATTGATAGAAAATACCCCAAACTGTTTTTTCACCATGAGATTATTGATAGAATACCCAACTGTTTTACCATGAAATGATTGATAGAAAATACCACCCCAAACTGTTTACCATGAAATTATTGATAAAAATACCTAAAACCCAAACTGTTATACGCATGTAATTTATTGATAGAAAATACCCAAAACTGTTTTACATACCAAGAAATTATTGATAGAAAATACCCCAAACTGTTGTTTTTTAACCATGAAGGTTCTCGTCTCCTGATGTCTCATCTGGTGCCAGCAATCCATCCTCACATAATCGGCAAGAGTTGTTACTATGGTCTATTGGTTTGCTAGTAGGCCTCTCTAGCATAACTTTGACCTCTGTCACATTCAGTGAGCTACACTGCTTGCAAATTCTAGGGTTTCAGTCTTCTTGGGAGAATTTCTCTGTGCCTGTAGATTGCACCAGTCAAAAACGAACCTCTTGTTGTATGGTGCAAAAAATGCTCCTTCCATTTTCACAACCCCAGCAGGAGCGGGTGTGTTTGCTCTATTTTGCAGAGCAAGTAAATAATTCCAAACATTAAGTTGGGTGTTTTGATCGACAACTTCATCCCCCCCCCCACCCACTTTACTCCATCAAAATGGAGATTTTTGTATCATAAGAAAGTTTCAATTTTGTAATTAACCCCAGTAAAATTGTAGGCCCAATATTTCCTTTTGATTTTCTGAACAAACATCTTACAGTGTGGTAGAACCCCATTTTTAACACACACTGTCTATGGGCCTTAAGTACCCATTTGTTTTGCTTGTACTAACCCAAAAGGCTGTCCATATTTAAAATCAGATGTTTGGTGATATGCTTCTATTGGTGAAGGAAAAAACACATCATAGGACATGATGATCAGGTCAACCCACCTTAAAATGATACAGGTTTAATCATAATGGCAATATTTCCAAAAATAAAGTTTACAAACATGATTTTAAGATTATACTGAAATCGGGAATATTGATTTCAGTGTCGTAAACACTGCATTTTATTTTTTCCCAGTAAGGAGAAAGATCCACCAAGAGATGACCACAATTGACCATATGCTCTTTTAACACTTAAGTGACCACAGGGTTTCAACTTCCGTTAGGCCCAAGGGCTCCCTCTCCAGGAAATTACTTTTCCCGGTGGAAGATTTTGGGACAAAATTTTATACACATGTGAATGGTCCAATAAGACACCCCAAAATTGCAATAAAAAATGGAAAGTTATTTTTTTGGGCTGTCAAATTAGGGTACAAAATTGTTTTCAAAACACGCGAAAACTTGGGCACAAATACAGATATTCAACAACTTTGCGCGCCTTACAAATATTTTGTTTAAAACTAAATACAGGGGTGTTGTTGGAGGGGAGCTTTCAATTGGTTGTTTGATTTTTATAACCTAATTCTCAGCTGACTTACATTAGTGACGGGGGTAGGGGGGCTCCTTGGGGACCACCCCCACTAATTACTCATTGACGCTTGGCTGATTTTAAATTTTTTGGGTATGAAAAGAAGTGCATTTATAAGTCAGCCAATTACAAAAATAGCAGTGTAAAGTGGCTACACAAAACAAACTTAAGTGTTAAACAAGGCGAACTCGTATTACGCGTGTGCGTAAAATGTCCCCGCCGAATATCGCGATCACTAACATGCGCTAAATGCACCCCCAACCCACCCCTCCAAACACCCCACCCCAAATCCCCAACCCCCTGCAAAACCCCACCCCCTCCCCCACACCCCGCACAACACCCAACCCAAACCGCCGCAACACCCACCCCCATCCCTAACACCCCACAATTCCCCAACACCCAACACTCGGCAATCCCACCCCACCCCCTCACCACCCCGCAACCCCCCCCACCCAATACCCCGTAACACGCCACCCCAAACCCCTCCACAAACACGCTCCCTTCCCCCTTCCCACACCCCCCAACGGCGCACTCCCCCCACAACACCCCACAACACCCCCTCACCACCCATCCCAACACCCTCCCTCCCCTCCCCCACACCCTCACCCCTCCCAACACCCCTCACCTCCCCCTCCCCCCACACCCCCCCCCTCCCTAACACAATACAACCACCTCCCACCGCCCTCCCAACAACCTGCAATACCAGCCCCCCTCCCAACACCCTATGGCAATGTAGTCTCATGTAGCGAAGGAATTTTGCATATCCTACGTACCGTTTCAGAGATACCAACATTGTGCATATTTTAATTAGCTCATTTGCATACTAGCCGCTGGCCCATATATCACCTACTTTCAAATCAAATTGCAAATAAGATGTGCCCCATGATTGGCTTTCAAGCAGCGCAGAAGATTATCTAATGTACAGTGTCAAAATATAGCGATTACGCTGATTTTTGCATATTAATTAGCTCATTTGCAGCGCAATTTGCCCCAAATACGCCCTAAAATCTATCGGTCGAGACTCTTCATCCCTCTTCCGCCACCAAGGTACATCATATACTACGCTTAACGGAAACTCCAGAAACTTGTATACACAGGCCTTGCATGAAATTTGCAGAAATTATGCAAATGAGATACTTAATTACATATGTTTTACGCCCAAATCAAATCAGGTCGAGAACTCATCACCCAACTTCTTTCCACCCGTTACCTCATTTGTTGCCCTTACGACTCAGCTAAATCGTATACACATGGGTTAACATTTTTTATCACGGACGGACGTGACGAACGGACGAACGGACGGACGAACGGTCGCTGCTCATTTTTTAGTCCCCATTCCGCCCTCGTTCGGCGGGTAAACAATCAGGAGTTTTCATCTTAAAGGCCTATGCACTGATTTGCTTAATCGGAAAATAAAAATATCAAATCTGATTTTTTGCATTTTGGACGAGTATAGTATCCTAACATAATACCCTACAGTGGAAAAAAAAACAAAAAGCAACCTAATAAGAACAAAATTGGATATTTTAGTCCTTACTGTCCATACGGACACTTATGACTACACATAATTGAATGTAGATTCATCCTTTGAACACTGCTCATTTCTTCCTTTTCTGTCAATTTAATTCAGTTGGGAAAAAAAACTTAAAGAATTCTCTACAGGCTTATATACTTTACTTTTAAGCTATTTCCTGCCATTTAAATTTTTGATTCTTTGGATAGATCACTGATAATTGTCTTTAAAGTCTACAGAGACTGAGTCATGGAAGCTTTGTATGTAGGTAATATGACTTATTTTAAATGGCGAGATGTAATGACTTAGCAACCCATCAGGGAATATACTTTTCATGATTTGATATTTTACAAATACTTTTTCTAAGGAAAAATGGGAGAAAAACCTATGAAATACCCCCTAATTTTGTACACTAGGCCAAACTTCATTACACTTACAATAGATTCCTCAACATCTCCTATTCTTCCTCAAAAGTTAACGGCCCCTCATCAGCAAATCGTCCACATTATCACTCTCGCGTCCTCTCTCAGAAAAAGCCCCAAAAGCCCACGAGTCGACATTGCAATGATTTGGAAATTCCTTGGGAGAAGAACAATGCGGCCGATGAAAGATGTTTGTGAAATGGTTGCCACAAATGCCTTCTTCAACTTGCTGTATTCCTTATATGCAGCATCAAATCTCCATAATTTATTGTAGCAAAAGAGCCATGGGATAGCTTGTGCAGCCGGCTGATCTTCTGGAGGTGGTACCTCCCCCTTGCGTTTAAATAGAAATTATCAGGGGAAGGTCCGGATTTATTTGGCAATCCCTTGCAACAATTAGCACTCTAATAAATACCCAGTAAACTACGTTTATAGATTCTATGGTGTTAGAGGCTGACGATAAATATACGGTCCCATTTTTCAGTCATAACTGTGGCGAAAACTGTTTATACTTTGCAAAAAGCCACAACCCATATAAACGAATCCTACATTTAACTACACAAAAACATGCGATCATCTATGACAAATCAGGTTTTGGAAAGGAAATCTGATCAAAATGTGTTCCATATGAGCCGGTCCCTGTCCCATACGTCGGTAAACGTTGTGTTGCAATGAGCACGGTATTCCGTAATGCGTTGTATACGTTGTGCTCGGACCTCGTGGGGTCCGTAGGCGTGGTAGGACCCCAAATACCTGAGAATGAGACTATTTTGAATAATACCGTTCTAGCAGTCTAGGGATTTTTGAAAGGCGCGAAAATTGATTTTCAAAATGCATTTTTCTCCAAATTTCTTCTCAAAGTTCGCAGAACAAATTGATTAAAATGATGTCTTCTTGCCGTATGGTAAAATTGAAGGAATTCATCAAACGGTATTGGAGAATCAATCAGACTATTAATGCTGATTTATGGATTTTTTTCATAGAGCTCGGCAACCTCCAAAATCCCAACTCTTAGTATCGAACATATCGGCGTCCTTCCCCCCCTGTAAATTATCCAATAATAACATTTTAAGGTTTCACACCACAAAAAAAAACAAACTGGTGTATCTAAAACCCCTTACACATTGGTGTCCACCAGACTTCATTTCTGGGGGGTGGGGGCAAAGTAATTTGGTGGTTGGGGGAATTGAGAATCTGGGGTGGGGGGAAATATTGGACAATTTTAAGATATTTTGAACCAATTTTTGCCTAAAATCGCTGATTTTTGCCCAAATTTGTTGATTTTTGGCCCCCAAATCACTGATTTTTGCCAAAAAATCCATCATTTTTCTTCTGACCGGGCGGGGGGACAAGAAAGAAATTTGGGGGGGGAGCACATGCCCCCCATGCCACCGCCACTGCTTCTGAATGAACATTGTTGGGGAGAAATAACAGTAGAAATTGTTTTTCGGCAGTCCTATTTTGTTTTTGTCTGCTTTCATTATTACTATATTTAAAGAATACAATACTTAGGGCACCATGAATGCAAGAGTTTTAATACATCCTTCACATTAAAATTGTTACCCTACATTTGTTCAATTTTGATGCAGCAAAGACTGTTGATGATATGATGTATTGAGGCAATTGATCCAGAATCATCCCACCAGAGGGGACAACATTTTTTAAAATAGTCCTGGTGATTTGCTTTCCAATTAAGGTTCTGAAACTTAACAAAATCGAGTAGCAAACAAAATTCACAAACTTAGCCTGTTTGTAAATGGTTCAAATTCCCACAAAGACGGATGAAATACAAAAATTGGGTCATATCTCCCGCTTTTGTTGAACCAGAGGGGGCAAGAATCATAAATATCCGGGATTTGCGCCATTAAACAAAGTGCGCGTGGTGCACACAATATCGCTAATTACTTTTGCCAACATTTAGCGGAATTGGCTGAAATTCCCCGAAGCGAGGATGAAAATATATTTCTGGTCCACATCGTCCCGCTTTTTTTATTCGAGCCAGACGGGGCAACTTTCCTACAATTCCCCCAGGAAGCCACTGCTTTGTAAAATGAACCCCAACATACTAACATTCACTACTTATGCCATAATAATCCAGGTAACGGGATTAGCAGCTGATAATGCGAGAGAATAAACAAATGGGGAAATGCAATTATGAAACTTATAAAGCGGGGATAAGTGGTACAATTCCATTAACTGCTTTAATTTCAGGGGAAATGTCATACTATCTCCTGCAAATAGAAATACACGACAGAGTTCAAAATCTGCACTAAACCAGCTGATTGTGGTTTTACACCAGTACAATCAACAAAGATCAATTAATGTTTGTGTTTGAGGTCCAAAATTGTATTGATCAAGGTACACAATATGCACGCTGTGAAAATCTGGATATTCACAGGAAAGGCTTTTGTGATGATCTAAGTGGGAAGTTGATTCGCCACCAATAGAAATTACGAAATCAGATAAAAAGTACTGCCTTTGTCTTCTAATACCACAGATTTCAATCAACCCACTCGCACGGACTCTGTTCCACAATCCATGTCAGTAAAAAAAATATACAATAGAATTTGATGATTTTTTTTATCTTTCGGCTTAGCAAATTTTGCTAATCCCTTTAATATCAAAACCACTCCTGTATATAACCTCCCAAATGCACCTTAAAGGCCAATGGCATTTCACAAAATATGAAATTTCTTCAATTTGCTCTCCAAATGATTAGTTCTAGGCCATTGGAAAAAACAGAGATATATTTAACCTAAAAATAACATACCCCAAACAGATCGGGAATTGATCTGCGGATAAAGAATACAGGTATTTGTACGGCCACTTTTATTTTCCATAACTTTAATCAACAAATGTTGAATATTTTGACTCGTACTCACTGATATTAAAACCACAAAGGTTTAGACCGATCAAACATGCTGTGCATAGCGTGAGAACCATGCATAAGGAGGGTGTTATTGTGTTAAACGTCATTTTCGTCCGTCTGCTGGAATTTTAACGTCGCCGGCGACGTTAAATTATAAAATCGTCTATTTACCCATAAGGAAGCGATGTGGTCTTATATCACCCTTTCGGGGGAAAAATAAAGCATTTAAACCATGCCAAAATATCGATTTTGAAAAAATCTTTGGGGCGCACTATTTTTCAAAAGGCCGGGTCTCTTTAAGCACTAAATAAGAGCAATTCTTTGAACTCTTTAAATGAAATGTTGACAATAATCTGTGGGGTACTTACAGGGAAAATGAATGAGGAAAATATGAAAGAAATCCACTTTTTCCAATATTATCAACATGTGAAAAGTCAAACTAATTTTATAGAAATATCAACGCACCTAAGCATGTGATTTATAAAGTGAAAAAACACCCCTATTTGACATTTTCATGACTTTAACACATAATCAATGCAAACAATCACTGCTAAAAAAAAACAAAAGGAAATATTTTTGTGCACATGATATCCACTTGGAAATACAAGTGACCTCCCTTCTTACGGCCCTAACATAACTTCTTATAATATACTTATTTCTTATAAACACGGCAAATCGAACGAAAGTGCATCAGGGGCCGATGAGGAGACCTTAGGCTGCGACAACACAAACATAGTAATCCAGAATGACAGAAGGCTTTTATCGGAAGAGGAAACCAAATACTTGGAGACATACCTGCAAGAAAAGGTATGGATCGGCAACAAATTTATTCAGTACGACAATGGCTTCGCATGCGAAAAGAACCTTGCATGCATTTGGGGAAAGGGAATGGATAAGCCACACACCAGGCCTGCCCTCCAGCAGTCCTTAGACTGAATGCGCCCAGTAGGACATCATAGACAAAAACAAGTAACTGAAGTGTCAAGATGCTATTTAAAGCAATAACAGACATTTTTTAAGAGTTGCCTCCAATGTCTAGCACACTACCTGCAAATGGTTAAATGCTCAAAAGTGATTATTTGTAGTGAAAGAAGCGATTTTGTAATTAAAATTGGGATCCCCATTGTAATTTAACCGCCGGAACTGGAAATGCCCAACATTTTCTGTCCGGTCCATTGGAAAATAGATGCCATCATGAAAAGGACCTCCACTGTGACGCCTGAATTACTGGAACTGATGACAATGAGTGTAGACAATTTTCAGGATAATAACCAGCCTACTTCTACGGGATCCGATTTAATTATCCTAAAGACAAAAGTTCCTTCTTTTTGCGAAACATAGACATGTTCGAGCTTTGCCATTCACAGGTGTATAGTTTACTAGCCAGTTACCAAGGCAACTGTGCAAAAAATCTCGAAATTTTTGGAAAATGTGCTGAGATTGCTTTAAGGCATAACATTCGTACTGATGTTGAATCTGTGTCATAAGAAAGCTGGTGAAATGCCAGATGCTGAATGGATACGATGAGTTTGGTTGAGTTTGCTTTGCATGATTTTACACAGTTATAACAAGGCCATCGTGCGACCCTCTTCACCTGTATCAACAGGTTATCCTTAAACAAATGAAAGAGAGAGGTATTTAGAGGAATTAAAAGATAGCGATTTGTTGTTTTGCCTATCTATATCGTGTATATGGATGGGGCAGTCCAAATTTTTGAGTAGTACTACGATAAAAATATTGACTGCCATCCAATATGACACAATATTAGATAGGCAAAAACAACAAATCCTATCTTTTATCTCATCTTATTGGGCAGTCCAATATTTGAGTTAGTTACTAAGATTAAAAAATATTGGACATGCCCATCCAATATGACACGATATAGGATAGGCAAACAACAAATCCTCTCTTTTATTATCATTCTTATTTAGGTTTGGTTGTTTAATCACGAAAAATATTTTTTATTTCAAAAATTATTAGTTAAAAGGGCAAAAAATTCCCCCGCTGTCAAAAAAATGAACCAACCCGACTAGCTGCGTGCACTGCGGTAACCTTATACACGAGCGCGAAAACACTTGCGAAACGATGCACTATATAATATCGTTCATATAAGATAGGCAACAACCAATGAGATTGAGGTTTGCTTACTAAAACCCTGGACCACGTGAAGAATTATTAATCTTTTCCTGGATAATTATTTATTAAAAGATTAATAAATACTCATCTGTTGGCCTGGACAACTAAGTAGTTTAGATCTCAAAACAAAATAAATAGGATATGTAAATATAACGTTCTGATGCGATCCGCTAGGTAGGAGAGCGATTGACACCTTCGGGACCTAACCACCTATAGATAATATCTATCACTCTACTACAAACCCCGTTGTTCGCTCAATTGGTTAGAGCGCCGTCCGGGAGTAATACGGGAGGTTGCCGCACACATGGGTTTTTTTTTTCAACCCTTGTGGACCCTGGCAATCTCCAGGAAAAGATAATGAAATACTTATCCCTGTCTGCCTGGAGAACTAAGTAGTTTAGATCTCAAATGAAAAGAGAAGGGTTAAACATTCCGTATCGACCCATCTGACACTTTTTTTGACACACTGATGAATTCGGAAACCATTCACAGAATAAAGCACAGGTTGTATTCGTAAGGTGTGTTCCGAATTCATAAGTGTTGTCTGTCAGAAAAAAGTGTCAGACGGGTCAGAAAAAAGTGTCAGATGGGTCACGTTTCAAGATATATAAGAACAAGGCAGATTCTTCAAAAATGGCGTACCCAAATTCAAGGTGCCCAAAAGTACTAAATAGCATACGCACTCATTATCATAGTTTTGGGCACACCATATTTGGTTTACGTATCGACGTATTTGGAAAGTCCTTAAATGCATATTTATGAGACACGGTATTTACATTCGCTACATTACTG
>JAMKCH010036682.1:0-13794 GCA_023653785.1 Ophioderma brevispina | reverse complement strand
CCATGTTTGTTCGTCGAGGAAAAGCCCCGTCGTCTTGAACTGCCTGGACAAGTTACCTTCAGGACTGAGAAGCTTCCCTTGGAATATTACCCGAGTTTTGTATGAACTTGTGCGCTGTCATTTGGAGTCTTCGATGAGAAGGACATAGCGTCGTTGAACTGCAACGCTCTTTTGAACATTAAGTATCAGTGTATTAGCGGAGCAGCCGAGCCTGAAAAATCTCTAGTTTTCGAGTTACCCTCCCCACCCGTTACAAACAAAACAACAACCACCTTATTGAAGGGGATTAAATAATAAGATTGAGGAAAAAGAAAAATGCTTGGTTGTGTTGAAATATTTGGTGGCAGGGATGATTTCTATGCCGAAAAATTAAATTGGGGCTGCAAGTAAGCCGAAATTATTATTTTTATATTTTTTAAGGTAAAATATACAATTTATTTTATAGTATCCTTTTTGTTATTGATATGGGCTTTATACATTGCATTAAGGGCTCAGGTAGACTGTTGTGGGACATGTGATAAAAAGGATGCTTTTTTTTAGGAAAACAAGGTGAATTTTGGGGCTAAAATCTAGCCCTTTATATATTGAATAATAAAACAGAAATCTTATAATTAAATGTCAGAGATTGATAGTATGCATGATGATTAAAAATTTGTTTGATAAGAAATCTTGATATTCTTAATTTTTTAGCCCAAAAAACGTGATTTTTGACCCAAAAAAAACCACCCTGCCACCAAATTTTTGTTGACCACAACCATCATTGTTAAAAATTATTTATTATATCTTTCGACTAGAAGTGGTTGCGTTTTGTTGTACCGAGGGGAGGGGTTCTGTCGACCAATTTTGCAGTCCAAACCGCTCCATAATGTAAATGTTGTAATTGGTATTTTGATTATGTAATGTTTTGGACATACCAAAATTCTTGAACCACATTACAAATCATTTTAAAATCTGTTATATTATATAAATAACGATCATTTGTGCACCAAGCTCATTTATTAGTGTTTGAAAGGGATTTCTGACCTTAGCGCCTACAAGACGTATAACACACCAAATCAAGAATACAAGCGCATTGGGTGATGCAAGGGTTTCAAGACAGTTGAGGTCAAGATCAGTAGGGATAATAATATAACAACTAATATAATGCGATTCATTAAAATGCAATATTTACTTGTCGTACTTTTTAAAAAATCCAGGCTTCCGGAGGTCGAAGATCATTGTGATATAGGGATGTGCAGTTCAATGATCTCTGTCTTCTGAAGTATGGAGTAAAATGTCTAGCAGTCTTTATATAATTTCATTAATATAATCTGTTTATTGATTGGTTGAAAGTTGTGTCACATGTTAAAAATAGATATACACTATATCATTTGTCGATGTGTGAATAAATACATTCACGTCCGTTAAATAGTGCCACGTATATATTCTTTGCCCTCGTAACGAACGTCGCAGTTCATAGATCATGAACGTGAGACATTGATATGTACACGTACGAGCCCTGTTTTCTGACCCGAATTCACCATATGGCCAGAACCCGAAACGATTTAATGCGATCGTAATATATAGGATGTCAACCCTATGTATTTTTCCATGGGCCTTTCGCAAACGACATATCGACATCCGAGGTAAAACCTCAACGAAATATCACAAGATTGAACGAGTGATTTCCAGCGTAAACGTCACGTTTTATAAGCTGTATGATGATGACACACGATCAACAATGGCTTCAAACGACCCCATTACAAATAAGCAGATCAAGTATAGCTTCGCCCTTGGGATTTTCAACGGGGGCAGTGTGGAGTGTCAGCATGCCGGCGATGTTCAGCATGTTCTGAAACATGTGACATTGCCAGTAAAGAGTACCACTACTACCAGCTCGATGAACCAGGGCATGCAGGTCAGGTTTAGTTGGAATTTGACTCAATTTGGTCATCATGGTTGCATTAGCCGTTTAGGAACGTTTGGAATTTGGGACTTTTTTAAAAAAAAAACATATTTTAAAGATAATTTAAAAAACAAAAAATATAGGCCTACATGAAATTTATGGATGCAGAAATAGCCTAAAGGTGAAGACGTGGAGCCTGCATAGGCCTAGGCTACGGTTATGGCCAGTAGTTTAATCTTCTAGTTTTATAAATTTCTTTCAACCAATCAATAACAATGAATATATTAATGACGTATATACATAAATATTACTGCCAAATTCGAGGACTCTGGATTAAACTATGGGCCTTGTGACATCAATAGTACTATTTTGTTCAGGGCTGAGCCACTCAGACCAAAATAGATTAAATGATGTCACCTCGGGCTCAAAGTTTTAACCAGAGCCTCTCATGGCAGTATATATTTGTTATAATATGGTTTCCCATGGACCCCAAGCCATTTGGATTAAAAGGATTCATTATTACAAAGGGGTTCAATTAGTTGAAAAGTATCTCAACTGTTTTTCAGCAAAAGGCTCAGAAAACAGTTTGGCATATTCATTGTTCAGTTAGAGATATGGGTGAATGTGATAACGGTCAATGAACTTTTGATTAGTCATTGTACCTGGGACCAAATTTTCCAAATGCTTCAATCTTGACTAAATTGAGGTTAAATATTCCACATGATCATGACGCAACCGCAACCTGGAAATGTAAAGAAATCTACCACACCTCTCAGTGACCTGGTAGCCAACTTTCAGAGTACATTATATAAAACATAGCGGCTGTGTACCCAATGGCTTAGCTGTAGGGTCCACATTGATATGGCCCACGAGAGTACTCTCAGAGTAGAGAGGATTGCTGAAATAGTAGGTGATACCATGGCTTATAGAACCAGGCTGTGTAGTTGTTGGGTTTGTCTTGTGGAAGAAGTGTGTAGAAATGGAAGAGCAAGTTTGTTCTAAAATATACATGAAAAAGTATGTGGTCAAATGTTGAATCGTTTCATATCTTTTTTCTTATCTATTTGTAGAGCATGTTCTTGGAAGCCTTTGAAACACTTGAAGAAGGAGTCATCAATGAATACAACGGAGCTGTTAAATGATGTCGTGCATCTGCATTGGAAGTGCAATCGGCAGTATAGCATGTACTCCCTGGATAGGAAGGTCTGAGGAATATTACAAGCTAATCTTACTCGAACTACTCGAACTGAGTGGCGCAGAAGTGTACGCATGCTTCGTCATCTACCGGTTATTAACTGTCTATCTCCCTGAGCCTAATTTACCGAGCATCACCAAACAGCAAGTAGTGTTCTGCAGTGCTTCTTACTGAGCAGCATGGATCAGCAAGTACTGGTCTGCAGGGTTTGATAAAGAGCAGCATGGATCATCAAGTACTGGTCTGCAGGGTGTCTTTTAACAGCATAGATCAGCAAGTAGGGTTTCTTACTGAGCAGCATGGATCAGCAAGTACTCTTCTGCAGGGTTTCTTACTGAGCAGCATGGATCAGCAAGTACTCTTCTGCAGGGTTTCTTACTGAGCAGCACAGAACAGCAAGTACTGTTTTGCGACATGGATCAGCAATTGAGGTTTGAGGATTTTACCGATTGGTATAATTACTGAGTTAAATTACTGAGAGGTATAAGTAGGCAAATTATATGTCAAGATTGCCTTTAGTCTGTGTGTCTTGATATGGTTAAAGGTGCGACAAGAGATTTCAAGTCATCTATATATTGTGTCATATCGAGTAATTATACTCTGGCTCATAATTTCTTGGACAGTTAGAGCTTGCGCCCACTTTCCCGCCAAAACGGCGCACCATTGTGTTGCACGTAGACGCAGTACACGCAAAGATAGATGCGCGTGTTTGTTATGTTCAAGAAATAATGGCCTTGTATTTGGCTACCATACATGAGAAATGTCTTCAAAGTGAAAATGAAAGGTAATTTTAATTTGCTTTTATTTCAATATAAAACATAGCTTAAATTTTGTATTTTCCAGTATGAAATTAATAATTTCAAATTGTATGTAGTCAAGAAATTATTCTCAGTTTAATTTTTTAAGGACACCTTATTTGTGAAATCCCTTGTGGCACCTTTAATGGAGTATTGTATTAGAGGTGTATTTTGTGATTTTTGTGTCACCTGCTTTAAGGCAGGAAAGACACCTTGGGATCATTTTGTCCACAATTGTTGTCTGTTGTCATGAAAAGGTGAACATTTGCCTGTAATATCCACATACTTAAATGAATTTAAACCAAACTTGGGTCAAAGGTCACATACCAAGGGCAAAGGTCATGTAAGGTCAAGTTGTAAAATAGGCTGAAAATGTAAAATTGACCTCATTTAAAAAGTTGAAGTTCAATTGGAACCAAACTTGGTTTACGGAGTTAAGGGGGGACATGGCGTCATTTTCATACAATATTATGATTATTGCAATCACAGCACATAGTTTCTTTGAATACAAGCAAGTGATATACCAAAATGTTCAGTTGATGAGCTTTTTCACATCTATTTTCTAAGATCATATCGACCTCCGGTTATGCTTATTAGCCGGGGTTCAAAGGTAACGGCACAAAGAAAATCAGAAATTCAAAAATGACAATTTGCCCCCCCCATTTATCTCAAAAATAAAAGTTTATTTGAACATGTTTTTTCTTAAACAATTACTATGGCCCTGATCTGTGATCCTATGAGAGCGTTTACCAAAATTATATTCTGTGTTGCCATGGCAACCTTTCAAACTTCTCTCGCCATTTTTGCTGCTGGTGGCATACAAAAATCAATGTAACTCAAAAACTAAAGGGTTTATACAAAATCCTCTCATAGGATCATAGTATGTACGTTAAACTAGTTTTGTGCCAAATTTGAAGTCAATAGGTCAAACCGTTTTTGAGATAGGTGGGGGGGGGGGGCAAGTTTGCAACCTATGAAAAATGGCAAAAAAAGATATAAGCCAATAAAGGTCCAGAAGTGTTTAATTGTTAATTAATCAATTATTAAATTAATTATTGCAATTTTGTTTTTTAATTCAAAATTTATCAATTCTATAAATAATACTATTTATTAAAATTAAAAACAAATCTGTAAATGGTCACTTTTACCCCCAAATTAATTTATTTTTGTAATTGTCTTAAATATTACCGCTTGAAAAACAATGAAAAACAAAGTAAATGTAGCTGCTTGAAAAACAATATGAAACATAAGGAAATCGTCTTTCTCTGTGCGATGCTGTACACTTCGATCAACCATAACATTGAACGAAATGTCCGATTTTCACCAAATAAAAAGTAAAATACTCCTGAAAGTTGTGAGAATTCAGAAATTTAGAAAACTACAATTTGATCTCTCAAAAACAACCTGACGCCATGTCCCCCCTTAACATGCAAACCCTCATTTGTTTATGAGGTCAAAGGTCACATATCAAGGTCGAATGTCATGTGAGGCCTATCACTAACAAACCGCAACAACAGGCGACACATCGGTCCGAGGACCAATGTAATATTTATGATATGGTTCAATAGATTATTTCCATAATTTCAGTTGATTCTAATGGTGCATATTGGTATTATGAGCAAGTGTTTTGAATCTGTGACCCATAGACCACTACAGAGGAAATCATTTATGGCATGTTTCAACCATATTAAAAGTGCCCATAGAGTTCCCATTGCGGATATAGGTGACTACATGTTATAATTAAACAGAAAAGTGTTTTATAATTTGAAAAATATCTTGAAAAGCATTACTAGATTAAAAATGTGTTGCTAATGTTACAATTATTGGACAGACATAGTCTGTCCAATGCATCTGTCCAAAATTAGTAACGTTAGCAATAACGTTTTAGTACACATTAATATAATATCAGAGAGAGATGCTTTTATCGCTATTTCTGGTATTTATTGGCATATAGTAAAATATCAATTAATATTGCATTTTCTCCTTGATAAAATAATTCATGTTTTAAGATTATGCTAATGGTTCAACTTTTTTCTGTCCAATATTAGTAACACTAGCAATCTGTTTTTAACAGAAACTCTTTCCAAACACTTCTCAAAATTTAAAATAATTAAATTAAACTGTCATGGCACTTAACTGTGACACAGGCATATGCATATTAAATTAGGCATACATTATTACTTGTGCCATTATTTTCAGAGATCACATAACATAAATTTTTTAGGTATGTCTAGGAGGATAAGCGGTGATATATGAACATTTACCTTTTTTGAGGTGAATTTTGAGATAGGATCAACAGCAGTGCGGCACCAGACCACTTTTTCTGGGGGATATTAAAAAATTCGAGATTTGTTTAACTAACAATTTGGCCCAAATCGGTTATTTTGGGCCCCCCAATCACCTTTTTTTGGTGTCAAATATGCCTCATTTGTTTTCGTCGGCCGTGGACACAACCAATATTTCCTTGTCTCATAAAAGAATGAACGTGTGCCCTCTGATTGCTTAGTGTAGCTGGTGGTATATTTTATAATCTGTAGTTGAATTCTCTTCTATAGACGCGGACAGAATAAGGTGAGGACCATTTTCTCTGACGTAATTTGACAGTGTAGAAACAAATGTTGGCTTGTGAAGAATATCTTCTGCGAACAGTTAAAGCAAAGTTTATTTATATACGAGAATTATTGTGTGATCACTGTGCTGAGTGGCAACCTGACATAAGCCGCAACTGAGCGTGGTACCGTGGTAAGGTCCTTGCCTCTGGTGCAGAAGGTCCTCGGTTCAATTCTCAGAAAGGAACGTGAAAACTCAATTATCCGCTCTCCCCATGGTTGCATGTGAAAAGGAAAACGCGTGCGGGACAAATGATCCATGACAAAGACCTCACTCCAGTCCTCTGGTGTCGGAGAGCAATGGAGGGTGCTATCTGTGACACTCAGTTGTCAGCGTCTCTCCTTTGATTACGGCTGTTAATGCCAAGATATGCCAGACAAACAAAATGGTTCGCCTACTCTATCCCTGACTATAGTATCGAGAGGTAACTTTCCTTGGGCATTGCAGACTCAGGGAGAGATCATTATTTAACCCGGGGGAGAATGGAGTGTTTGAGGGGGAATGCAGAATTTTTCTATTCTTCCCCTGGCCTAAATGATTGCTCCCTTAGTAGAGTAAAATGTGGGGAATCTACTTTTGAGGGTGCTTTTCAAAATTCCATAAATGGTCAACTCCAGAACTAAAGAATAAAATACAAATCAGTGATTTATTCATAAAAAGATCACCAATAGAATGTTTTATTCAAAAAAATATTAGATGCAGAAAACACAACTATTCCATTAAGCTCTGCTTCAAGTATAAAATGTTATAAGTTAATCTGATGTATTTTTTGAAGATATTACGTCATCAAAAATACATTTATCCTAGGTATTTGCTGTTATAGGGCATATTTTAAAATTAATGGATTTGGCTTCCATTTTGAAGTATGACTTAATGTTACAAGTGCCATACATTTGTTCATTGGATCCTATAGGGCCATGTGTCTCAAGGTGGGTGACATTTTTCTTAAAAACATCACATTATTCTGGTTGTTTTGATATGAAGATGGATACCTACACCCTTCATGTTAGTCCCATTTGAAAGCCTGATCTTTCCTCTTTCATTTGAGACCAATGATTATAATTAATTATGCTAATGAGTATGCAGGGTGGAAGATGTGGGGACATGCTACCATAGAAAGTCTATGGGAAAACTCAAGTTTGCTAAGCAAAATTATGAAAAACGTTATTTTTAATTATTTGATGTGAACTTAATCTTGAACATGGAAAAAGGTAATGATCTAAATTGTATTAATTAGACTTAATATGCAAAATAATGAGCTGCAAGATGGTTTTTCCATAGACATCTGTAAAATATAGCATACATTAATATTTTATAAACTGATTTCCAAATGTATGGCATCAAGTTAGTACAAATATATACTTCAGTTTAAAGCAAAAGAATGAATTAATTAGCATTTTTGAGAATGAATTAATTAGCATTTTTGATAGGTTATTTAAGTCGCCCTGTACACACTATATATTTTCGGAAAGCTCGTGTTAGTGTTCTTTTCAATTTGTGGTCCCCAAGAGAATCAGATTCTTTGGAAAGGAATTTAAAATTTACTTGTTACACCCTGTTATAAGTTATAAGCTTTCCAAAAATGTATGCTTTTGTACAGAACTTGGAAATTGATGATTCACATGAATGTTCTCTTTGACTATTTTGAAACCTTGCAAGTACACGTTTGTGCAGTGATGCATCATTAAATTGTGGGTGTATGCCATCATTGAGCAGAGAAAGGAAAATACAGCTTCAAATAGTTGCTACGTCATAATTTACTCTGTCTAAACACTTGAAGGTATGATGATTAGTTTGTGGTTATAGGGTGTTGTGTGAGATTTGCGCAAGAAGCAATTAAACATAAGTCTCAAGTTCATGGTCACTATATTACTAGTATGTGGGCGGATTATGATGAATCACCAAATTAAAATATTTTTATCATCCTCTGTGCCCATGAAATTGTAATGTAGGTTCAAGGCACCCTTATTTATAACTGAAACAAAAAAAAGTTTCACAAAGTGCATTTTGGGTCTTATATTATCCATCTTGACATAACAATGACAACATTTTTTTGTCTGGGTCCAAGAAAAGTGTGCAGAGCTCTCTTAAGTCATATTCCTTAATTTTGTGTTGGAATCGATTTGAGCAGAAAATCCCTGTAATTACTATTTTTTTCAATGTTTTGGACATTGCTTTTCTTAAAAAGTGATTATTTTAGGTCAAAATTTAATGGAGGCAATTTTTGTGCTAACAACGTACTCATTTTCATGCCAGTAAAAATCTTGAAAAGCGATTATGTCTAATTTCAAAATCATTACAAAATACCTAAAAAATTTACCTCAAAAAAGAGGGATAAGGGATATGACATTGAGGGTGCTGCACAATTTTGATCATAGATAATGAAAGGTAATTACTTGGGCTCAAAAATGCAAAAGAAATGAAATTTTTATTAACTGGTGTTTTTTACGCATATTGTTATTGAAGTTAGACCCATTTCACAAACCTACCTCAGGGAATACGGCACACTATTACACCAGGGCCAAATTCATAAAACCTTACTAAGCCCGGTGGCAACAAATGGGACTTAGTTGACAACTAAGCATAGTGATTACTAGTGAAAATTCATAAAACCTTACTTAGCAGGGGACTGTATAGTGTAAGAGTGTGCGCTTCCGGATATAAAATTGTGAATTTTTGCACACAAAGTTACTTGAAGGCATTGATAACCATAAAATTTGAGGGCAAGCACTTGCCACAGGTTTAAAACGTATAGTTTGCATCACTGTGGAGAAGCGGCAAAATGCTACTCCTAATTGGCACTCGAAAAACCATTGTTTTGCACCTAATTTCTAAAAACCTGTTTTTCCTTTTCATTAATAGTTAAGTGTCTTGTAGAGCAAGATATATTGCCTGTGCAGAGGTTTGCCAAATTATTCCAATGGGAAATGCATTTACTGGATGTAGGGCTCCAGGAGCCCCCCCTCCCAATCCACTAATGGTTAAAAATACCTTAAGTGGTTAAGAATGTAAATATAGAAGTACAGTAAAATGCACTGGCTTGTTGTCATTTATCTTGTAGTTTGTATTTGCCAAGTATTCAAATAATGATTTACAGTATTTTCACCACAGCATTCATTTACCAAACCTAAATAGGCCTACCTGTAAAAAAATATATTTATATTTAAAGGTGGTCTAATTATAGGCAGTTTGCTAGGTTGGTTGTCATCATCTTTTTATCCCTATATTTCCCAAGCTCTTTAATAAACTCACCGAATACACACATTCCCGGTTTTAATTTAAATTATCTTTTAGAGTTACTGTAATATTTACCTTATTTTTTTAATTTTAGGTTGTTTTTTTGTTTTTGTAAAATTAAAGTTAGCTGGTCCTTAGACCTCATGAAGTACACATTTTACAGATTATACGCAGCATTCTTATACCAAAATAAAACAGGCCTAGGTACAAAAGTATCTTTTTTATAGGTTTTATTATCTTTAAAAGATGGTCTACTTATAGGCACAATGGTAAGTTGTGTGCGTCACAGTGCTTTTTTTTTATTACTACATACCCCACGCTCTTTTAATAACTCACCGAATACACACATTTTCAAGAGTTTTAATTAAATTTCTTTTAGTAGTATTACTGTAATATTTATAGTATTTTTGTTGGCAGAAATGGCCGTATAATTATTGTAAAATTTACAATATCTTTTAATAGTGTACTGTGTCACCGAGACCCGGTTGAGTAACATTCAGTTATAAGTCTACTCTTGGTAAACTTCTGATCTCAAAAGCTAAATTTTACCAAATTTCAGTTCCCCCAATCCGCAAAAATTTCTCAACATTTCGTCCTAAGAACCCTCTTTGGGGGACACAAAGTAAAATTCCCAATCCCCCAAGTTCGGCAAATCGGGTGAACATCCCTACCTGAAAAAAATAGAGCCATCCTACCGGCCGCAATCGCTCTGCATTAACGGTCATTCGCAAAACCCCCCCCCCCCCCATCGCCAAAGAAGCCCCGAAATCAGGTTCTGGAACCAAACCAAACCCCTCTGGAAAAGTGAAGCCGAGCCAAAACCGCGAAATTCTAGTTTGCATAGTGAATAACAAAGGGAGCCATTTCAGTGTGGTTTGCATTGTATTTTCAGTAATTTTCAGAATTCAGAAGGGGAGATTTTTTTCAGTGTATTTTCAGTGTTATAGTTTCATAGTGTGTGTTGCTCAATTTTATGACACTTGAATAAATGGTCCTTATACAGGGTGTCTCAGAACGAAATACACCCCTAAATAGGCGACTATTTAACTTCAAAAAGAAGCTTACAACCACAATTACTTTAACATTTTGATGTCAACATCACTCGATTCGGGTCAGTAGTTTTGAAGAATAGGCGATTATGTAACCACATGTCAATTGACCTTCCTTCAAGTTTGCTCACATAATGCAGATTTTGAGGTTGACTACCACTGATTACTTGTGTTATCGTTCAAGCTGTATTCTTTTATTCCCCAAAGAACCGGCGCCTTGTTCAATGCAATTTTGTTCGTTATAGTTAAGAAACAAGTAGCTGAACAATATAACCCCCAAAAATCCATCAGAGAAAAAACCAAAACATGTAAATAACAAGAATGATCATGTTATTAGAAAACAAACCACCAATAAAATCTGTAGAAAATGTGAAATATTTTCGTTGAATTAGGGGGTGGCACTGCATAGAATGAATTGAGAAGTTTAATCATTACTTTAACAGTGGATAAACTGAACATAAGATTATTCAACATAGTTTTTATTCAAATTAAGACATCTTATTCCAATAAGATGTAGATTCTACATTAAAATAATAAAGGCATGATTTGAGTGCAAATTCAAACTTCCCGCGTTTTAATCTACACTCATGTTATATGAAGTACTGGCACGAGACAAGATGGTTGGTCACATTTGTCGCCCATACAAAGGGCGTTTTGGTTTTTCAGATAGGCCGAAACTATGGTCAAATCTGGGGGCAATTCCCTTTTGTCCGGCTGTCCTTCGATATTAAGATTCCACAGAAAGCCTCCTTGCAAGAAGACAATCTTGAATAACGTTAAGAAGTACCGTGAAAAACGAAAGTCAATTTGAACAAGAGGTCGGCGGAAAGGCGGAGAACCGCCCGACCTTTACAAACATCAGTCGGCAGACTAACAATCTGCCATAATATTTGCATTTGTTGGCATTCTGGATATACAAATCTTGCATGCCATTTTATCAAAACGGAAAATCTACACACATTTATCAGTCTTAGCATACATAAAAAGGTGAACATTTAGTGTTTGAACCGTTCTTAGATTTTTATATGCAAAACCTAAGTTAATATCAAACTTTTGTATGTATGTGCAATAGTATTTTTGACCTGGTGCAAATCTCATTATTTTATTTAAGAAAATGAAAAAGTATTGATTATTTCTCGCCTGTCCTGTCTGAATCACTTTATTACAAACTTGGAAGTGTCCATTGACATGTTTTACGTAACGCTTAATTTTTTTTAAAACTACTGAACCGAATCGAGTTCTGTTTTCAATTGAAATCTTGAAAAATAATGTGGTTTAATATTCTTTTTAAAATTTCTCTCAAAGTGATACTTACTCAGTTTTTGAATTTATGGTCACTATAGTTAGGGTGTAATTCTTTCTGAGACACCCTGTCTAGTGTCACCCATGTTGGGAACACTCATTACCGTTATTTCTATTAAACATACGCGTTCGGTGAACGCTGAATTCTAGGAATCCTCATCTCAGAGACTGAAAGCCATGTAAAACATTGGAATACAAATGCCCATACTTTTAAACAGTCGAATTTCTGTACATAAATGCACACAGCAGGTATGTTTCATGCTGGTCCAAGAAACTATATGTTGGCAAATTTTAGACCTAATTATGAATGACCTACTTGTATGGGGCTGCTCAAAGCATAAAACTTTATATCTAGTCATATTGGAGCTTCTTACAAATATTTTGAGTTTTTTTTATTTCATTAAAAGGTATTCATTTGAAAAAAATTTTTTGGTTGGTTTCTTTTTTAGTGATCATTCAATTAAATTGATTTTGGTAAAAAAAATAATAAGGGTCATTTTCATTTTTAATGTAATTAAAATTTTTGGGCAAAAATTAGTTCTCATTGCCCGTAAATCTCGGCAGCACATAATTAAACAATAATTAATTTTTGGAAATTCTAAAAAAAAAAAACAGTAAAATTAAAAAAAATCTGGGAAAAACGTAACAAAATACGCTCCCCAAGATTCAGCATTGCTACGCTAAAAATTTGGCCTTCGCAGTAAAGTGAATACTCCAGCAGCTCGCAACACTTAAAAATTAATTACAACTTTGCAGTCTTTTGATAACAGGATCTCCTAATATCTCAGGGGTACATAAAATTTGTCAATTTTCTTTTTAGACAAATTAATATGTGACCCACTTTTTTTTACAAAACCGGAACAGTTGCCGTGAACCAACACCCCTTTTGCATAAAGGTTCTGCATACCGGTTCAGGAGGCCGACTCAGAGATTTTCCCAATGAGGGCCGCCCCTCAATTTTCAAACATTGTGTTTTTTGCATGTACATAATGCATGTCCATCTACCGAATCCTTGTGAAATAACTAAACTCAAATCGAAGTCTTCAATATAGAAATCACATCTTGTTTAAAAAAATATTCCGGATCCGGAATTTTGTTATAAACACAGACAATAAATGTTTAACATGCAGAAAAAAAACCAAATCAAAATAAACGAAAAAACTGATAAATGAATCATAACAAACTTTTGGAATTGAGCATTCTAGGTGACTATCTTTAGTTCTAGTTGAACTATTTTTAATTAATATATAACAAATTATATCTGAATATCGGAGCTCAGACCTCGATCAAGAGACCTTTTTGTTATGCCTCGCTATTCATATTCACTCGACCAAGTGGGCAGACAACTGTATATTTTAAGCACAGGTAACTGTTAGCATCCAAGTCTTTTGTCTACTTACAGGGTACAATGCTTAAAAGCAAGTACTGCTCTAGAGATGCACAAGCGCGTCCATGTGTGGGAGACGGCATTTTTGTTCAGACTAAATCCCTCACTACTTGGTTAGTGGGATAAATGGCTACTAAAGTCATACATGCTTGTTGTTAATATGAATGAACGGGATTGAGATTATTCTTGACTGGCTTTGATCAAATGAAGGAATAAGTCACGTGCCGACTTGTTTCCTGGTTTTTGTAGAAGTTGGTTCACATATAACCAGCAGTAAAACAAACAATGGATATACATTTGTTACTAAACAGAATTCCAAAGAAGTGGTATTA